>VXBC01005923.1:22983-43586 GCA_013399945.1 Ploceus nigricollis | reverse complement strand
AGTGATGAAAAGGGAGATAACAAAAAAAGAGAGGAACACAGAAAGCCCAGAAAAGATGAATGATGCACAACACAATTGCCCAATGCCCACTGATCGTCACCCAGCCTGTCCCCAAACAGTGATTGGCACCTCTTGACCAACTTCTCACCAGGGTATAAATTGAGCAGGACCTCCTGTGGTTGGAATATCCCTTTGGGCAGTTCGGGTCAGCTGTCCTGTCTGTGATCTCTCCCAGCTTTTCATGCACCAACTTGTTTGCAGAGTGTGAAAAACTGGAAAGTCCTGGACTTAGTTGTTGCTAAGCAGTGCTTACACTACCCCAGTCAAAACCAGGACATGGTGGAACAAATCTCAAATGATACAACTTTATTAATGGGTACTGGATAGTACTGGCACCATTTTATTTTGTTTGTCAGAAAGATGGATATCACTCCAAGACAGTAGTTGCCAAGGATGATTTATATTGAAGTGAAACCTTTTAAAGTTTTTCTTATTTTAATATCTTCTCACATGTTGTAGGATGGAAGAAAACCAGCAAATCCAGCTTTTTGGTGGGTCAATGATGAGGGAGAGGAGGTGAAGTGGAGCTTTGAGGAGCTGGGCTCTCTGTCCAGGAAGGCAGCCAATGTCCTTTCTGAGGCCTGTGGTTTGCAGAGAGGAGACAGAGTTGTGGCAGTTCTGCCTCGTGTTCCTGAGTGGTGGCTCCTCAATGTGGCCTGCATGCGAGCAGGTGAGTGACTCACTGACTTCTTGGGTGCAGACAGAAAGCAAATAGAGCCCACAAGCCATGTGTTAGATTGGGGTGAAGAAAATGCAAACAGGAATATTCTGTTGTGACCTCTACAAATGATCTTCTGCCTAGAAGGAGAATTGGCAGCACCCACACAGGAAGCACAGGGCCAGGCATGGTCCACTCAAGTGGCATCCTCAGGTGAAGCCAGTGAGGGCTGAATGGCTGCAACCTAAGGCCAGACTTGACCACATACATTGGAAGGGAGCTGAATTTATAATGGAAGAACTTATAGAATTAGTGTCATTAATAATTCAATATCTCTATTTTGCTCTGCTTTTAAACTGAGAAGCATCCACGATGGATAAAATCAGCATCAACAGAGAGACATAATCAAGTCATTTTGGGAAATGCTGAGTTTTCTCAATTGCTTCTTGCTTTCTTCCAGGAATTGTCCTTATTCCAGGAACATCCCAATTAACAGCCAAAGACATCTCATACCGACTCCAGGCTTCAAAAGCCAAGTGCATCGTTACCAATGACACGCTGGCACCTGCAGTGGAATCTGTCCTGCCTGGCAGCCAGTTCCTGAAAAGTAAACTCATTGTAGGCCAAGGGAGCAGGGATGGGTGGCTGAACCTCAAAGAACTCCTTGCGTGAGTATCCAGCTCTTTTCTTTCCAGTTCTTAGAGGTGAAGGGAGCTGTTATCAGTCGGTGACATTGCTGAGTTGTGGGGGTAATTTTCAATCATTTCAAAATACAAATGAATTACATTTTTGCATCCCTCTGTCAGCTCCCTGTTTTGTGATTACACTGGTAGAGGTTCGTCCAATCCAGGTTTTGGGAGCTTAGTTCATGTCCTTCAGCTTTACTTAGCAGCCTGCCAGTTTTTAGAAGCTCTCTGCTTCTACTGTGATCACCAGCCAAGCACACAGAGTTCTAAACAATTGTTATGAGCTTGTCTGCTGGAGCCCATTCTAATGGCTCTTGATTAAATGGGAAAATACCCATTGCCAGCTCTTGGCGCTCAGTTCTTTCTTCCCTCTACTATCCTGGTAGCTCAGAGGATCTGAATTGTCTATCTGTCTCTTGAACATAAATTATATACTATTAGTAATAAGACCAATGTACTTGGCACAATAACCTTAGTTATCAATTTCAAGTTGGGGGTTGGTTTTTGTTTGTGTGAGGCAGACACTGATTCCTGACTGCTGTTCCATAATCAGCACCTGGAGTGCCCTTGCTAAAACAGTTGCAGACAAAGTCACTGAAATATTCTGTAGGTACTAATATCTTAAAAGTTATGGCATACCGGGCATAATCATTATAAGCAAAATGTGTTCTCTAACTGTTCATACCTGTGTTACCACTTATTTAGTGAGATCATTCACTTTGGGACAATTTTCTTGTTGAACTTCTAAACAATTAAAATGCTGTTGCCCTGGTGGAAAACTGCATGTAGTGACTGGAATATATCATTTCTTCTGAAGGGTTGCATCTGCTGACCATAAATGTGTCAAGACAAGGAGTCAAGACCCAATGTTGATCTATTTTACCAGCGGAACTACAGGCTTCCCAAAAATGGTGGTGCAGTCCCACAGCAGTTATGGCATTGGATTTGCAGTCAGTGGCAGGTATTACCTTGCAGCTCCTCCCAGGGTCCTGGTTAAGTGCTGTGATCAGCATTAAACTGAACATGAGACCATAACATTCCAGTAAATGCAGGCATTTCATGACTGTAGGATCTTGCATCTTCCTCATCTTGAAAGTTAACGGATACCTTTCCCAAAGCATTCCGAGTTGGAAGCTGTGATCAAGGGTCCAGAGAAGTAACTTGTTTAGTTTCCTGGAGAAATGAGCTGTGACTTAGCTGATGTCTCAGCTGCACCAGGTAGGGAAAGCCTATTCCAGATGATCTGTTTGGGTTCTGCTCCAGATCCAGATTCTGCAACTCAAGACAAAGATGTTTTGCACTGCTCGCAAGAAAAATAAATGCTTGAAATATTAAGCAGGAGGGAAGGAAGGGAAATCAAAGAATATTTAAGACTCTTCAACTCTCTCAAACTTTCTACAGAGCCCCATTTGCTGACACCACATCTTCTAATGGAAGCCTCCTGCTGTGACCTGGGCCTGAGTCTCTCACATTCTCTGCAGCATTTCTTTCATCTCTGCTTTTTCATCAGGTATTGGTTGAACTTGACTCCTTCAGATATAATGTGGAATACCTCTGATACTGGCTGGGTAAAAGCAGCTTGGAGCAGTGTTTTTTCACCATGGATCTGTGGATCCTGTGTCTTTGTACACAATATGCCACAGTTTAAACCAAAAGTTATTGCAGAGGTAAGCTTAACATTTTATACTGTGATTTTTATTTCCATTTTACAAAAGTGAAGGAAACAAACTGGGCTCCAGTCCATGGGTGCCATTGCTTAGTAGCAGCAGGGATAGTACTTCCCACATCCCAAGGAATCATCCCTCCATTTGGTGCCCATTAAGCTCAAGAAACAAGTGTTTTCCCTCCTGGTTAGGCCATGTGTCATGGTTTGAGTGTAGAGGACAACTGGATAAAGATGCAGGATATAAAGATCTTGGGATCACTGCTGTGTTGTCCAATACTGAACCTAAACCTTACTTCAGGTATGGACTTCCAGCTGCTTTGGGGTCAGGCTGACTATGGGCTAGTATTCAGAATATGGCATAAACCTGAATTAAGGCTCTGTTTTCCTGAATTTTCAGTGAGTTGCCAGAGTGCCTATTCCTCCCTTAAGGCACTTAAAACCAATCAGTTGATTGATTCCCCTCAACATTGGCCTCTTTTGTTAATCACCTGCACATTCACAAGGTCAGACCCAGCATTACACTTTCTTTTCAGCACAATAATTTCCTATTTTTCTAGACTCTCTCAAGATATCCCATCACCACCTTCTGCACGGCTCCCACCGCCTTCCTCATGCTGGTCCAGCATGATGTGAGCAGGTACAGCAGGGAGGGGAGGGAGGCTGGGGTATAATGCTGGGACAGCTCTGCAGGGCTAGTTCCTTAGCTTCCTTAATTCTCTTTTTCAGTTCAAGGAAACCTAATTAGCAAAGCTTGCTCTGAGTAAAGAAGGCTCTCAGTTTTCAAATGGGAGAAGAATTAGCAACACCACAGGCTACTTGGGCTTCAGGACTGGGTCTTTGAATAGGCAGCACAGAGGAAACAAGGGAGATTTTTTTTAAGCTGTCACTTCCTCTGAACTTGGGCTTCACAATTCAATTTAAGTCAATGTTTTAGGCAGCATTGGATCAGCTGGTGCACCATGGAGTTGTTCTCATATGTTTGAGAATGAAGGGAGCAGTTAGAGGAGTTCCACGTGCTGAGAGTTATTTGGCAGCTGTTCTTCCTGGTTTGTTACTCTTGTAAAATACCCAGCTTGTGAGAAGTGGTTTGTAAGGAGTTTTCACATCTTTGGTAAGGTACTCATTCTTGTCACATAGGTCTTTCATCCTGCCAAAAGCCAGCCCAGCTTTAGCAGAGCTCAGCCTCTGTGTATCTATTCCTCCTTCCTTTTCCTCTAGAAAATTCTCTGTGTTATATCTGATCTTAGATGTTGGCAAAAAACTCAGCTTTCCACACACATCTCATGTGCTTGTTCAGATTCCTTCTTTTATGTCAACTCTCCTAAGGAAACACTTTTGCTCATGTGTTTTCCAGCAGAAAAACCTACTTCTATTGACACAGAGATAAACCACATCATCTTCAGTGGCAGCTCAAGCAGTCTAGGATTCTAGTTGAGGTGTGCATAACAGGATGATGATTGTCATTTCCAAAGGAGCTTGTGCAGTTTTAGGTGTACTTCCTTGGAAAGCTGAGGGAGGCTGTTTGGTTAAGTCTATTTACTTTTCTTTGCAAGAGTTAAGAAAATTATTTCATTTGTTCCTCTCAAGCTACAAGTTCCCGAGTCTGAAGCACTGTGTAACTGGAGGGGAAGCACTCAATCCTGAAGTGTTGGCGAAGTGGAAAATCCAGACAGGGCTGGATATCCATGAAGGTTATGGCCAGACTGAAACAGTACGTTTGCAATAAATGTAATTACTGGTATTAAAACCCTTCACCATCTTTACTTCAAAAGCAAAACTAAAATAGATTATTTGCTCTGGGTATCAATTTGTCCTGTGTGAGGTTTTAATAAAAAATATTAAAGCAGCTCACATCCCAGACTCTGATGTTCTTGAGAACCACAGTGCTTTGGTCCTGATTCAGCCCTTGTCACAACGAAGTCACAAAGAGGAGTCCTGTCTAATGCAAACAATAATAAAATTTACAAGATATTGCAACAATTTTTAAAAAATCTTTTAAAAATCTATTCTGCAGGTGACAATCTGTGCCAATATGAAAGGAATGAAAATTAAACCTGGCTCTTTGGGAAAAGCTGTTCCCCCTTATGATGTGCAGGTATGTGGCAGCTGTGGGTAGAACAGTAAGGCAGTGCTGTCTGCATCCCTTCTGTGCCCTGCACTGAGCTGCAGCAGATGCTCCTCTGAGCTGATCAAAGCACTCCTGCTGTGTCTGTCCTTTCTGCAGATCGTGGATGACCATGGGGCTGTTGTGCCTACAGGAGAAGAGGGCACCATTGCTGTCCGAGTGCAACCCACACGACCCTTCTGTCTGTTCTCCGAGTACTTGGTGAGCCTGGCTTGCTGTGTCTGTGTCTGCTGAGAGACTCAGGAGAAACCCAGGGCAAAGGTCTGCCAGGAGCAGAATTCCATGCAGGATCCTCAGAAAGTCTCACTGGGTTACTTGAGGACTTTGAGCCTGATCAGTGCATAGTTTCAGGAACAGACTGACTGACAGAGTGTAGCTTCAAAATGCAACACGAACCAGGGGATACCTTGTTCCAGATATGTGCCATGTGCTTCAAAGAGCATCACTCTTTTCTCTCTATTCCATTCCTATCTTTGGTTAAATGTTATTGAAGAAAGCCCATAAATTCTACTCCTATATATCAGAAGCTCAGGGAGGCTTTCCAACGCACAGGTATTTTATTCCCTCATACCACTGTCAGAGGTACCCCCATTCCATCAGGCACTGCAGGCAGAGAAACCTCTGTACAGATGCCTGTCACACACAACATGTGCACAAGATCAACAGCACAAACACAAGCTACAGCACAAACCCCTCACATGTAGATGATCATATGGCTCTGAGGTAGTGACACCTCAGTGAAAATATAAAGCAGTATTGAACACACTCATTTTGAGTACAAGTTTATTGTGTATTTTTAGCATCACTGCAAAGGAAATGCATTACAATTCACTAACAATAAGATACATTTTTGAAATATTTCCTTGTTGCCAGGATAATCCAGAGAAAACTGCTGCCTCTGTGCGTGGAGATTTTTATCTCACTGGGGACAGAGGTGCTATGGATGAAGAGGGATATGTCTGGTTTGTTGGAAGAGCTGATGATATCATTAACTCTGCTGGGTAAGGCATTTCCTTTAAGATTTGCCCCATGAAATGCAGCCTGGAAAGCCCAAAGGACTGCTCCTTGCTGCTGGGCTGAGCTGCCTTTGTGCTCCCCAGGTACCGCATTGGCCCATTTGAAGTGGAGAGTGCACTGATAGAGCACCCAGCAGTCTCAGAGGTGGCTGTTGTCAGCAGTCCTGACCCAGTGCGAGGGGAGGTAAAACAAAATAGGAAAAATGTAAAATAAATGCCCTTTTTACTAAGTATCAACTTCCTTATATGTACTAGGCTTCCTTGGAATTCAATATGTTGCATATTTTTGAAATTAGATGGGCATAAACATTTTAAAAATCCATATCTTGACAGATATCACAATTTCAGAACTATTTCTTTGCAGGGTTTTATGTGGGGAAAAAATTTGGTTTTTCAGACTAATCATGTGATTTTTTTGTCTAAGCAATGAAAGTTTGATTATTTCTCATTTACCCCTAAGCATATGCTGGCAATGATATCCAGAGCATTTAATTTTTGCTCTATATTTTCCAACTTTGCAAAATTTCTTTGAGCAACTGGAATGAGATTTTAATCTCTCTTTATTTTCTGTAGTAGAACTTTGTGAAAGTTTAATGATGTATAAAGTTAAGAAAACAAGGGGAAAATAGGAAAACATTCTCTGCTGCAGAATGGGTCCTTCATAGCACAGCAGTTGATAGCAAACAGCTAATGAAAAGGGAAATTAAAGAAAAAAACTCACATTTTGGCATTCTGAGTTTTGTCACTCACTTTTCACAACAAATGTATTCCCTTATTGCCACCTCTGGAAGTTAATGGAACCCCTTCATTTTTGTGGCACAGGTGGTCAAAGCCTTCATTGTTTTAGCTCCTGCTTTTGTATCACATGATCCAGAAAAATTAACTCTTGAACTTCAACAACATGTCAAGAAGGTGACTGCACCATACAAGTATCCAAGGAAGGTAAGTACAGCCCAAAAAGACAGGCTCTCTCATTGTACCAGAAACTGAGCCATTTTTGTCCTGCCTCAGCTCTTTTTCAACAGCTTTCTGACAAACACTCCAACCAGAGTCAGATAAAATAAAAGCAGATGACAGGGTTGGCTGTTGTAGCCTTGGGTTGGCTGTGTGTGCTGGAATGGACCCAAATGGAGGCAATGGTCATGAAATTTTACTTCATGAGGGCCCAGTCTTTCTTCCATGGAGTACTGGGGTTTTCACAGCAGCTCAAATGGGCAAGGCATTCCATTCTAACTAGCTCTACCTTGAGCTCTCCTCTGACAGACAGCTAAATCAAAAGATAAGTTCCTGCTAGCATCAGTGGGTTGGAATACATCTCTTCTCACTAGGAAAGACCGCAGTAACTCCCTGTCCTGAAAGCTGAAGCACTCAGCTCCCAGAGATTGTGGTATGTCTCCCTGCCAGTACTGTCTGTGCAGTAGCTCCAAGGTGTAGCAAGGAATTTCACCATTCCAGCCCTGGCTGTGCAGCTTCCCATCATTTATCCCCAGCTATCCCGTGCTAAAAGTGTTTTCACAACCTTTTGTTGCACCTGGGAAATTACCCACAAGTTATTTGGCTACAGAGAGCATTTTTGCCTTTCAGGTGGAGTTTGTTCAGGATCTGCCAAAGACAGTTACTGGGAAAATCCAGAGAAAGGTTCTAAGGAGCAAAGAGTGGGCAAAAGTATAAAAAGAGCAAGAGTGATCTGGAAAACAAGGAGAGAAATTCTCCATCATGTGTACCAGCCATAACACAAGACACAGAGCAGGTGGTATTGACCCAGAGCAGAATGAGAACATCAGGAAAAACAAACTGTGGAAGAAAAAGGAGAAAACATTCTTGAGGATATGTGGTATTGGAACCACTTTTGCCATCAACCTACAAATTTTCAGAAGGAAGAAAGTGCAAGTAATTCAAAGTGTGGAATGGGAGAAAGACTCAAGTGCATACACAGGTCTAATTTTTTTTCCTGCAATTTGTATAAACATCTTCCTTTAAAAAATGGATGAAACTACAAGGCTTTGAAAATTACAAATAAAGGAGAAATTAATAAGAAGATACCTTTGTCCTGAAGTGGGTATCAGCAATTAATTAACATCCAAAACCTACCACTGTAACATTCTCAAATTTTTTCAGAGTGGAAGGAAAAATGCATTTCTTTTTAATACTTCTCTTCATCATGATGAATTTGGGATGTACTTAAATGGTTAAACTGGAGGAAAAAGTGCTTTAGGTTAAGGTGCAAATTATGCACAATTAACAATGGTGTAAATGATTACAAGAAAAAAGTTACTCCACAGAAAGAATTCTGCTGCTTGGTCTGTCTTGTGCCACATTCTGTTCTCATTACTCCAGAAGAAGTGAGCAATAAAGTCAGAGGAGTTTCACTCCAAAACCTTTATGAAGGAGTTTCCAGGTTTCACATCTCCAGGGAACAGCTGATCCTTACAGTGCCTCTTATGGGAAACACGTCCTAACAGGTGAGTGAAGTGAATGAAGAGGATCTCCCCCAGCAGCTCCTGATCTCTCCTATCCACAGCAGACAGGTGAGGAAAATGTTATTTATCTGAACCTGTGTTGATGATCACTGAGCAAAGCAAATGTATTAAATCAGAAATAACCATTTTTGATTCTCACTTCTCATTTTGAGAACTTCCCCATTACTGGGTCTTCTCCTCAGTTTTCTGTCTTCACTTTCACCTCTACATTTGCAGGTGAGAAAGTGCTAAGAACTTGAAGGTTCACACAGTCTTCTTGGTGGATGTTGTTGTACAGCACTCGGGAATGCCAAACTCCCCAGCGGAATCATCTTGTCAGTCATCTTGTCAGTCTTGAATACCATTTCCCTAAATATTGCTAAATATTCTGTCCCTCCTCTTTCTCTCATAGGCTATTGTGTAGATTTTGTAATTGTAATGCTCTGAAATATGCAAGTTACAGCTAAATTAGAGAATTAGAGCAGACTGAGAAAGGAGAAACATCTTCCTAAGTGATTAAGGATTGTTTACAACTTTTCAGTGTTTCTCTGCCACAATGTCCAAGGATTATGGAGAACACCACGAACTTCTGTTGCTTTTGACAAAATATCTCTTTGGGGGAAAAATCTGCATCCAGATTGTTTATGTTGGCAGACATCACTGAAAAGATTGTGTTAAGCTCTGGGTATTTGAACTCATCTGCCTCATAGGCAGATTAAATATTACTGTATAAGGTTCTACTAAGGAATAAGGCAATAGTTCCAATGTTAAATAAGTAACTTTTCTTGAGGAGTAAAATTTGACCAATGCTGACATCCGTGCATCAAAGATGTGAAAATAAACAGTTACAACTGAAGACATGCAACAAGGGGTAAAAGACATAGGCAGGCCCATGATCTGCTTTTATTTCTTGTGGGATGCCTAGAGTTGAAAGTGCTTGTAGGAAATGTTTAATAACATCTTTTGCTGTTTCACCTATGTGAGCAGAGGCAGAGATTGCTCCTGAGAAAGTGTCTCTGGAAGCATGTACACATTTAAAGCAACCAAAAGACTCATAATGGGTAGCATTGCTCTGCCAGATTCGTAAACTGTGAAGCCCTCTAGGATTTACTCTTGCCTCAATAGACAGCAGAGAATACTTCTGGCAGTCAGGGCATGCAGTGACAATGCGTGTTAATACAGGGGCATTAGCATGTTTATTACCTTCTGTTAGGAATCTTGGCAAAGAAGAATGAGAAGGTATACGCATGACAAAATAGGGATGCTGTTTCTGAGAAAGAATAAAAATTAAAGTTTTAAGCAAGGAGTATAACTGATCATTAGTAACTGTCTCTAAGAATGAATTTTCAGCTCTCTCAAGGATATCTGTAAAATAAGCAGAATCAGTTACCAAATTAAAAAGGCATGTAACAAAACAAACAACAGGACTAAACCTTCATTAATGATCTTTAGCAAAGGCTTAACCCAATTAATAGTTTGTAACAATCTGAGAGAGAATTTTAAGTCCCAAATATTTCTAGGGTGATGTTTGCTGTATCTTTTCCTCTGCGATGGTCAGTCTGGCTTGTTGGATGGCTGTGACAGTGACTTTCAAAGTTGTATGTAAAGATGGATCATTTTCAGCTCCAATATGTTTATTATCCATATAATAATAATGAAATTGCTTGTGGATGATTCTGGCAAAGGGGAGCCAAAACTTTAGCTTTATGCATGGTTTACTAGGCTTTCACTTTATATCTACAAAATCTGGAGCGGGTGTGTTACCATCAGGCATTTGCATGAGTGCTTTCCTTGCTGCATTTTTAATATCATCAAGCACTAGCTTTGGGAGGTTTGCAGCCTAACCATGGGGCTGGGTATGTGCTCCTTCCCCAGCTAAGTGTTCTAGTGTTAGCATTGCCCGTGCCTCGTCTTCAGCACAGTAAAGCAACAATTGATTTAACAGTCTCTTCCACCCCCTTTCCCACAGGGTGAATTCAGCTGCAGACAGCAGCACAGTCATCACGTGCTTTAAGTCATGAGAGGTTAAAAGATATGCAGTGAAAGTAGCTTGCATTAGACTGTTCAGGAAAGGAGAATCCTTTCCATAGTTTTGGCAGCCTTACACAGACTTTGTATTTCCCTGTAGGCTAGAGGTTTCCATGTAGGACCAGCTCCTCACCTTCTGTTCTTTACCGTACTTGTCTGGGTCTTCTGCCATGGAGCAATGGAATCACTGGATCTAGAAGGGATTAGGGCTTCTTCTGAGAAAGGGGGAGGATGCAAGCACAGTGTTATTACTGCTGGATGGGTAAAGGCAGAGCTTGTGCTCTGGCATGGTCACTGGAATGGGGACAACGGGACACGTTGGAGAGCAGCGCATCCGTGGCCATGGTGGGCGTGGTTCTGGTTCCCCACCAGGGGCGTGGCCCGAGGCATGCTGGGAGTTGTAGTCATGAGTGGTGGGACCCAGAGTGACGGGGTGAAGTTGAGAGGGGAAACTTGAGGAAACATGGTGCCTTGGGTGGCATAGGCGTTGAAGGCAGGGAAGGCAGGGGGGGATCCGAGAGGGATCCCGAGCAGAGGAGGCAGGAGGGGATACAGGGTAGCTCAGTAACTTGTGTCAAGTTCCATTCTAGGGCAGGCTGCAGGGCGACAGGGGAAGGAACACGAAGAGGCAGGGGTTGCGATTTGCACAGCTTCCTGTGTGTGGGACAGGTTCTGCCCTCGAGTTCCATCCCCAGGGTTAGAGGGGTTAAAAGCAGTCTCGGTTTGGGAAGGGATCCTGCACAGTGGAGCGGCCCTGGACCCGTCGGATTCCTGCCACACCAGCAAGGCCGGGGAGGGGCTGAGCGCCGGGAGTCGGTGCTCTTTGGCTTTGAGCATTTTGAGAATCACACAGAAAGCAGGCAGCAGATGCGCCGTGAGAGGGTCCCCCTTGGTAGCTAGGTCGTAAAGCGTGACATCCACAAAATCCCAAAATCCCGCAGAGAGAATTCCACAGTCCGTGCCGTTTTCCGCAGGCCTGTGCGGGGCCGAGCCGGCAGCAGGCGGGCCTGTCCCACGGGCTGCAGCTGCGAGGCAGAAGCGGCTGGGCTGAGGCAGAGCCCGGCGGGCGGGCGAGTGCGAGGCATGGTGGAGCTGTCTCAGATCTTTTGGATGCCTGCCCCAAAAAGCAGGTAAGTGGAGAATAGAGACACTTATTCCTGCTGTTCCTACCCCAACCAGGTGGGCATACCCCACCTAATCCTGATTATTATGGGAATAAGACTGTCAAGACTATACAGGGACATATACGATAGCTTTAAATTTTTCTTAGCAGTCCACAGAAGAAAGGCCCAAAATCATGAGTTAAAAAACCTCCAAAAATGAGTGTTTCGGGACTTTCCAGTGACTGCATGCCCACCTGGTTGGGGTAGGAACAGCAGGAATAAGTGTCTCTATTCTCCACTTACCTGCTTTTTCGGGCAGGCATCCAAACGATCTGAGACAGCTCCAAGGGGTGCTTGTAACCATGTCAGGCCTGCNCCCCAACCAGGTGGGCATACCCCACCTAATCCTGATTATTATGGGAATAAGACTGTCAAGACTATACAGGGACATATACGATAGCTTTAAATTTTTCTTAGCAGTCCACAGAAGAAAGGCCCAAAATCATGAGTTAAAAAACCTCCAAAAATGAGTGTTTCGGGACTTTCCAGTGACTGCATGCCCACCTGGTTGGGGTAGGAACAGCAGGAATAAGTGTCTCTATTCTCCACTTACCTGCTTTTTCGGGCAGGCATCCAAACGATCTGAGACAGCTCCAAGGGGTGCTTGTAACCATGTCAGGCCTGCCGATTTAATCCACAGCAGAGAAAAAAAAAAAGGTCCTGTTGATTGGCTAAAACCCAGCCAAACTGAACCAAAGAAGATCCCTCAATATGAGGTCCCTGTTCGGGCGCCAGTTATTGTAGTCTTCACTCGCTGCGACCCCTAGTTCGGCTTGGCCGGGGGAACTGGCAAAATAAGGGATGGGAATGATGGTCTTGCCCGAAAAATAAAGATTTAATAGCAAAATAACAAACGTAGAAACCGCAGAGTCCAGGGGCAAGATCCAAAGGTGGGAGGGACGTGGCGAGCACCACAAGGTATAGGGGTCTTCTGAGAGCAAGGATCCAATCAGGAACGCAAACTTGGAACATGGCCTTATTTGTAAANTCCCTCAATATGAGGTCCCTGTTCGGGCGCCAGTTATTGTAGTCTTCACTCGCTGCGACCCCTAGTTCGGCTTGGCCGGGGGAACTGGCAAAATAAGGGATGGGAATGATGGTCTTGCCCGAAAAATAAAGATTTAATAGCAAAATAACAAACGTAGAAACCGCAGAGTCCAGGGGCAAGATCCAAAGGTGGGAGGGACGTGGCGAGCACCACAAGGTATAGGGGTCTTCTGAGAGCAAGGATCCAATCAGGAACGCAAACTTGGAACATGGCCTTATTTGTAAAAGGTACCGAACCAACTGAGAACAAGAACCAGAAACCTGACCAAATCTAGGATAGTTCTATTAACATATTGACTCCCATGACCCCACTGTTCTCACTGTGACCTGGCTAGGTGTCCTTTTCTCAGTGTCCTGTTTCCCATGGCCTCAGATTGATGCCCCCTGCATATGCTACTGAGGTTAAACCACCATTTATCCCAGCTGGACGAGATTCCACAGTTGTTTTTTGTTGCAGGGTTCATAGCAACAGCTCTGCTAATTTTATTAACCTCAAGATGACTGTGCTTATTCCTTCTGTATACCATAATGTTAAATACATCACAAAAATACAGGTAACATGACATAAAATGAGGATGTGTGTNTATTGACTCCCATGACCCCACTGTTCTCACCGTGACCTGGCTAGGTGTCCTTTTCTCAGTGTCCTGTTTCCCATGGCCTCAGATTGATGCCCCCTGCATATGCTACTGAGGTTAAACCACCATTTATCCCAGCTGGACGAGATTCCACAGTTGTTTTTGGTTGCAGGGTTCATAGCGACAGCTCTGCTAATTTTATTAACCTCAAGATGACTGTGCTTATTCCTTCTGTATACCATAATGTTGAATACATCACAAAAATACAGGTAACATGACATAAAATGAGGATCTGTGTAAACAACCAATTTATTCAAGCTGGTTTGCATTCCTTTGTCCATCATACATGGGAAAGCATCCAATACTTGGATTGACTTATATGTATTTTCTTTCATTCCAGGTGACTGATTCCTTAGGGGTACACCTGATTCCTTCCCCTCACCATCTGATAAAACATCATTTATCATGAGAACATTTATTAAATCCTGGATTCCTCAGTGTTTGTGGATTCTCAGGTCACCTTCCAGAACATTCCATGGAAACAACAGGCTTCTTACATCTCAGCTTATTTCCCATTATGAATCTATAAACCAGGGTAAAAAGGAACTGCCAGAATATTTCAACTTTGCAAGTGATGTCTTAGATGAGTGGGCACGACTGGAAAAGGTAGTATTTGTCTTTTCTTTTATAGACATTGAATTGTAGTTTAACCCCAGGTGTCAACTAAGAGCCACAGAGCCCCTGGATCTCACACACACACATCCACACACACCCAGTGGGATGGGGAGGAGAATCAGGTGGAAAAAAAAGGTAAAACCCATGGGTTGAGGAAAGAACAGTTTAAGAATTGAAATGTAATAATAATAATCATCATCATCATATTACTAGCAGTAGTAGCTTACTGCCTACTGATTGATGCCCAGCCCATCCCCAGAAACCTCCCAACAAACTTCCTTCCAGGTTATAAGCTGAGCAGGACCTCCTGTGATGTGGAATATCCCTTCGGGCAGTTCAGGTCAGCTGTCCTGTCTATGATCTCTCCCAGCTTCTAGTGCACCTCTTTATTGGCAGAGTGTGGGAAACTGGAAAGTCCTTGACTTACAGTAAGCACTGCTTAGCAACAACTAAAATATCAGTGTGTTATCAACACTACACTGATCCTAAATTCATAAACCACGGCACTTTACCAGGACACAGTAAGAAAATTGACTCTATTCCAGCCAAAATGAGGACACAGTGGAACAAATCTCAGATGATACAAATCCGTTTTCCTCATGGGTACTGGGCAGTATTGGCTGCAGAGTGGAAAGCACTATTTTATTTTGTTTATCAGAAATAGAGGTGTCACCCTGAGAGAGTGATTGCCAGGGATGATTTGCTTAGTTTAGAGTTATTTTGTATTGAAGTGAAACCTTTTAAGGTTTTTCTTATTTTAATATCTTCTCACATGTTGTAGGATGGAAGAAAACCAGCAAATCCAGCTTTTTGGTGGGTCAATGATGAGGGAGAGGAGGTGAAGTGGAGCTTTGAGGAGCTGGGCTCTCTGTCCAGGAAGGCAGCCAATGTCCTTTCTGAGGCCTGTGGTTTGCAGAGAGGAGACAGAGTTGTGGCAGTTCTGCCTCGTGTTCCTGAGTGGTGGCTCCTCAATGTGGCCTGCATGCGAGCAGGTGAGTGACTCACTGACTTCTTGGGTGCAGACAGAAAGCAAATAGAGCCCACAAGCCATGTGTTAGATTGGGGTGAAGAAAATGCAAACAGGAATATTCTGTTGTGACCTCTACAAATGATCTTCTGCCTAGAAGGAGAATTGGCAGCACCCACACAGGAAGCACAGGGCCAGGCATGGTCCACTCAAGTGGCATCCTCAGGTGAAGCCAGTGAGGGCTGAATGGCTGCAACCTAAGGCCAGACTTGACCACATACATTGGAAGGGAGCTGAATTTATAATGGAAGAACTTATAGAATTAGTGTCATTAATAATTCAATATCTCTGTTTTGCTCTGCTTTTAAACTGATAAGCATCCATGATGGATAAAATCAGCATCAACAGAGAGACATAATCAAGTCATTTTGGGAAATGCTGAGTTTTCTCAATTGCTTCTTGCTTTCTTCCAGGAATCGTCCTTATTCCAGGAACATCCCAATTAACAGCCAAAGACATCTCATACCGACTCCAGGCTTCAAAAGCCAAGTGCATCGTTACCAATGACACGCTGGCACCTGCAGTGGAATCTGTCCTGCCTGGCAGCCAGTTCCTGAAAAGTAAACTCATTGTAGGCCAAGGGAGCAGGGATGGGTGGCTGAACCTCAAAGAACTCCTTGCGTGAGTATCCAGCTCTTTTTTTTCCAGGTCTTAGAGGTGAAGGGAGCTGTTATCAGTCAGGTGACATTGCTGAGTTGTGGGGGTAATTTTCAATCATTTCAAAATACAAATGAATTACATTTCTCTGTCAACTTGCAGCATTGTGATTACACTGCATTAAGTACAGATTTATGCAACCCAGGTTTTAGGACCCAAGTTCAGTTCCTTCAGCTTCTTCTTGCTCCTCAGCCTTGTGATTCAGAGTGTACATGACAGGCAAAATGTGCTCTCTAACTTTTCCCTGTGATATATAATGGATTTAGTAAAATCATATAATTTGGGGCAGCTTTTCTGTTGAACTCCTAAACATTAAAAATACTGCTTCCCTAGTGGAAAACTGCATGTAGTGACTGGAATATATCATTTCTTCTGAAGGGTTGCATCTGCTGACCATAAATGTGTCAAGACAAGGAGTCAAGACCCACTGCTCGTGTATTTTACCAGTGGAACTACAGGCTTCCCAAAAATGGTGCTGCATTCCCACTGCAGTTACGGCATTGGATTTGCAAACACTGGCAGGTATTACATTGCAGCTCCTCCCAGGGTCCTGGTTAAGTGCTGTGATCAGCATTAAACTGAACATGAGACCATAACATTCCAGTAAATGCAAGCATTTCATGACTGTAGGATTTGCACCTTCTTCATCTTTCCCCTCTCATGGTAAAACCCTTGTTATTAAAAGCTTCTTGAAGGCCCAGTTGAGCTCATCATGTGCAGAGCTGTGTCACTTGCAGGGCTGAAAGCAGAGGAGCAATAAGGAAAGTGTCCCTACAACCACACCAGAGGAAGTCAAGTGCTCTCATGTTGGATCAACCTTCCCTGAAAACCAAAGCAACCTTGGGCCATTTCATTATATCTTAAAAGTTACATCTGTGGCTTGGTACTGATTTGCTTTCCTTGAAAGTTTTTTTCATCTCTGCTTTTTCATCAGGTATTGGTTGAACTTGACTCCTTCAGATGTAATGTGGAATACCTCTGATACCGGCTGGGCAAAATCAGCCTACGGCAGTGTTTTTTCACCATGGATCTGTGGATCCTGTGTCTTTGTACACAATATGCCACAGTTTCAACCAGAAGTTATTGCAGAGGTGAGTAATCCCCACATCTCAAGCAATCCAAAGGTACCAGAATGCCTGTTCCTCTTCCCAGCTCTTTTTCAAACCACTCAGCTGGATGATTCTCCTCAACATTGGCCTCTTGTGTGGGGCAGAAACCTTGACTTTCCCAAGGATAATACTGGAAAAGCTGTGGTGTAGTTCCCTATCACCAATTAGGCTTGAGCCTGGGACACAGACACCTTGGAAAACCCCCAAAAAAAACCTTTATTGGAACTACTGCTCTCACTGGTCCTTCATTTACATGAGTGACTTCTGTTGGACAGAAAGTTCCATATTTTCTGCAGGAGTTGGACTGCCTGGTATAGCATTTTTAGGGTTTTCATCTTGCAGACATTTGACCATGTAAATTATGTTAATCACCTGCACATTCACAAGGTCAGACCCAGCATTACACTTTCTTTTCAGCACAATAATTTCCTATTTTTCTAGACACTCTCAAGATATCCCATCACCACCTTCTGCACGGCTCCCACCGCCTTCCTCATGCTGGTCCAGCATGATGTGAGCAGGTACAGCAGGGAGGGGAGGGAGGCTGGGGTATAATGCTGGGACAGCTCTGCAGGGCTAGTTCCTTAGCTTCCTTAATTCTCTTTTTCAGTTCAAGGAAACCTAATTAGCAAAGCTTGCTCTGAGTAAAGAAGGCTCTCAGTTTTCAAATGGGAGAAGAATTAGCAACACCACAGGCTACTTGGGCTTCAGGACTGGGTCTTTGAATAGACAGCACAGAGGAAACAAGGGAGATTTTTTTTAAGCTGTCACTTCCTCTGAACTTGGGCTTCACAGTTCAATTTAAGTCAATGTTTTAGGCAGCATTGGATCAGCTGGTGCACCATGGAGTTGTTCTTCCATGCTTGAGAATGAAGGGAGCAGTTAGAGGAGTTCCACATGCTGAGAGTTATTTGGCAGCTGTTCTTCCTGGTTTGTTACTCTTGTAAAATACCCAGCTTGTGAGAAGTGGTTTGTAAGGAGTTTTCACATCTTTGGTAAGGTACTCATTCTTGTCACACAGGTCTTTCATGCTGCCAAAAGCCAGCCCAGCTTTAGCAGAGAGCTCAGGCTCTGTCTTCCTATTCAGCCTTTCCTTCAGTCTTAGGTATACTTGGAAAGCTGAGGAAGTCTGTTTAGTTAAGGTTGCTCACTGCTCATTTTAGGAGTTAAGAGAATTATTTAAATTGCTCTTCCTCTCAAGCTACAAGTTCCCGAGTCTGAAGCACTGTGTAACTGGAGGGGAAGCACTGAATCCTGATGTGTTTGCAAAGTGGAAAATCCAGACAGGACTGGATATCCATGAAGCTTATGGCCAGACTGAAACAGTATGTTTGCAATAATTCTTGTAGTATACCCATTCAAAGGTAAGAATACCAGAGCCACAATGTCCTTGATAAATCAATGGAAAAAGTGAGAATCACTTATGTGATTAAAAAAAAAAAACAACTTTGTATAATAATGATTATACAGTTCCAGAATCAGCAAGCTCCATATTCTAATGGTTTAGACCCCTGCAAAAACCATGCCAGAGACACTTCAGATCAAATAAGTTGTATGAGATCCCTTTGTCATCTTAATTTCAAAAAAACCCTGAAAACATAATTTGCTCCAGCCATCAATTTGGCCTGAGTTTTTAATGGCAAATATTAAACCAGCTCACATCCCAGACTTCTCTGTAAGTGAACATTAACAAAACTATTAAGAGCCAGATCTCAGGCTTTCTCTCATTTTGCCCTTGAAATGGTCCCAAATTAATTTTCCCAGTATTGAAATAAGATCTGTAATAATAATCTGCTGTCCTGCAAAATAAAAGTCAGGTGTTTGCAGGACAATCCACTGGCTCAGACTCAACAAAACAAAGCTCACACAGGTCTGGCCTGAAATGCTTCTCAACCCCTCTCTGATGTTCTCAAAAAACCACAGTGCTTTGGTCCTGATTCAGCCCTTGTCACAACAAAGTCGTGGAAAGATGTCTAATGCAAACAATAATAAAATCTACAAGATGTTGCAACAATTAAAAAAAAATCTTTAAAAAATCTATTCTGCAGGTGGCAATCTGTGCCAATATGAAAGGAATGAAAATTAAACCTGGCTCTTTGGGAAAAGCTGTTCCCCCTTATGATGTGCAGGTATGTGGCAGCTGTGGGTAGAACAGTTAAGGCAGTGCTGTCTGCATCCCTTCTGTGCCCTGCACTGAGCTGCAGCAGATGCTCCTCTGAGCTGATCAAAGCACTCCTGCTGTGTCTGTCCTTTCTGCAGATCGTGGATGACCATGGGGCTGTTGTGCCTAGAGGAGAAGAGGGCACCATTGCTGTCCGAGTGCAACCCACACGACCCTTCTGTCTGTTCTCCGAGTACTTGGTGAGCCTGACTTGCTGTGTCTGTGTCTGCTGAGAGACTCAGGAGAAACCCAGGGCAAAGGTCTGCCAGGAGCAGAATTCCATGCAGGATCTTCAGAAAGTCTCACTGGGTTACTTGAGGACTTTGAGCCTGATCAGTGTGTGGTGATGCTGAGGTGCAGGACATTCTTAAGAAAACAGTAGACTCAGGCAAACTTAAAGATATTCTCCCCTGCAACTGAACTATCATAATGAATAAGATTTGGGGGACCTATCTGTGTTTTTTATCCTTTTCTGAACCCCAATAATATTTGGATATTTGTAGCATCCGCAAACAAAAACTTGTAAAATGTAATTTCTTGACAGGGGATAAGAAACTTCTACAAGTTCAATACTATAGCTTCTGGTTTTCACTCTGTCTTCTATTGTCAAAGTGTCTAAACAAGGTTACACATTCCTTTATAACTAAGAGGTTACACTGGATGTAGAGGTCCCATAAGTAAGCAAATAATGAAATTTTTCCTGCAGGTGACCTCATTTGAGTTTTGATCCTGTCAGTTAAGGGTAAAAAGTTTCTCTTGACAGGAGGTTATTGTGGCAAACCCCTGCAATGATAAATCATTTCCCTGAACAGAGTGGGTTACACATTTTTGTGGGTTATGCATTTGCTGTGATGGATGGGCATTTCAATAGAGCACAACCTTTTCTCTCTAGAACAGAAATCTCTACATACACTCTTTAGTGTGTAGTGCACTCTTCCACCTGTCACATACTTCAGGCATCAAACTGCTAATTAACATGGCTCTGGGTTTTTTAGTTGAAAATATGAAACAGTATTGAACACACTCATTTTGAAAACAACTAAAAAAATTATTTTTATCATTTTTTGCACCATTGCTAAGGAAATGCATTATGTTTCACTAATAATCAGATACCTTTTCTGAAATGTTTGATTGTTGCCAGGATAATCCAGAGAAAACTGCTGCCACTGTGTGTGGAGATTTTTATCTCACTGGGGACAGAGGTGTTATGGATGAAGAGGGATATGTCTGGTTTGTTGGAAGAGCTGATGATATCATTAACTCTGCTGGGTAAGGCATTTCCTTTAAGATTTGCCCCATGAAATGCAGCCTGGAAAGCCCAAAGGACTGCTCCTTGCTGCTGGGCTGAGCTGCCTTTGTGCTCCCCAGGTACCGCATTGGCCCATTTGAAGTGGAGAGTGCACTGATAGAGCACCCAGCAGTCTCAGAGGTGGCTGTTGTCAGCAGTCCTGACCCAGTGCGAGGGGAGGTAAAACAAAATAGGAAAAA
>VXBC01005923.1:0-22123 GCA_013399945.1 Ploceus nigricollis | reverse complement strand
TGACTTGCTTTTAGAACAAGCCCTTTTTACTAAGTATCAACTTCCTTATATGTACTAGGCTTCCTTGGAATTCAATATGTTGCATATTTTTGAAATTAGATGGGCTGTATCTTAATAGATCTTACAATATCAGAATTATTTCTTTGTTTGCAGATTTTCATGTGGAAAAATAGTTTGGCTCTTCAGACTAATAAAGACATGTTTTTGTCTAAGCAATGAAACTTTGATTATTTCTTGTTTTGTCACTTAGTGCACTGTAGCAATGACATCCAGAGTGTTTAATTTTTGTTTCGTATTTTCTACATTTGCAACTTTTCTTTGAGCAACAGAGTCAAGATTTTCAGGTTTATTAGGATATANCATTCTGAGTTTTGTCACTCACTTTTCACAACAAATGTATTCCCTTATTGCCACCTCTGGAAGTTAATGGAACCCCTTCATTTTTGTGGCACAGGTGGTCAAAGCCTTCATTGTTTTAGCTCCTGCTTTTGTATCACATGATCCAGAAAAATTAACTCTTGAACTTCAACAACATGTCAAGAAGGTGACTGCACCATACAAGTATCCAAGGAAGGTAAGTACAGCCCAAAAAGACAGGCTCTCTCATTGTACCAGAAACTGAGCCATTTTTGTCCTGCCTCAGCTCTTTTTCAACAGCTTTCTGACAAACACTCCAACCAGAGTCAGATAAAATAAAAGCAGATGACAGGGTTGGCTGTTGTAGCCTTGGGTTGGCTGTGTGTGCTGGAATGGACCCAAATGGAGGCAATGGTCATGAAATTTTACTTCATGAGGGCCCAGTCTTTCTTTCATGGAGTACTGGGGTTTTCACAGCAGCTCAAATGGGCAAGGCATTCAGTCAGCATTTCATCATCCCAGCCCTGGCTGTGCAGCTTCCCATCCTTTTATCCCCAGCCATAATGAAAATGTGTCTTTCCTTCTGCTGGGAACTTAACCAGGATGTATTTTTGGCTTTCAGGTGGAGTTTGTTCAGGATCTGCCAAAGACAGTTACTGGGAAAATCCAGAGAAAGGTTCTAAGGAGCAAAGAGTGGGCAAAAGTATAAAAAGAGCAAGAGTGATCTGGAAAACAAGGAGAGAAATATTCCATTACCTGTACCAACCATAACGTATTAAACATGGCACATGCTTATGACCCAGAACACGTGGAAACATTGCAAAAAACAAACTGTGGAGGAAAAAGTAGAAAACACTCAAACAAAGTGTAACTACAAATCTTAGATGCATACAAATAAAAGAGAAATTAATAAAAGTAATCTTTGTCCTGTGGTGGGTATCAGCAGCACATTGATATATCCTTGTCAATAACTACCACTGTAACATTCTCAAATTCCTTCAGAGTGGAAAGAAAAAAAATTTCTTTTTAATGCTTCTCTTCATTGTGATGAATTTGTGATGTACTTAAATGGTTAAAGTTGAGGCAAAAGAAGACCCAAAATGCTTTAGGTTAAGGTGCAAATTATGCACAATTAACAATGGTGTAAATGATTACAAGAAAAAAGTTACTCCACGGAAAGAATTCTGCTGCTTGGTCTGTCTTGTGCCACATTCTGTTCTCATTACTCCAGAAGAAGGGAGCAATAAAGTCAGAGGAGTTTCACTCCAAAACCTTTATGAAGGAGTTTCCAGGTTTCACATCTCCAGGGAACAGCTGATCCTTACAGTGCCTCTTATGGGAAACACGTCCTAACAGGTGAGTGAAGTGAATGAAGAGGATCTCCCCCAGCAGCTCCTGATCTCTTCTGTCCGCAGCAGACAGGTGAGGAAAATGAGTAGAAATGTCTCTCTCAAACTCAGGGGCTACATAACAAAGTGAAGGTTCTTGGGATGGATGTGGTGAATGGATGAATCAGTCAGCAACTGCTGAGGCTAAAGCAGTGAGATTCTTGATGGAACTAGTTTGGAAACAAGTAGAAAAGAAAAAGGAATGGAGAATTAGGTACTGAATGTATGAAGCAGGAACATTCTTCTAATGTAAACAATAACATCTGATGTTGTGTTTTACTGTGGAGAGTTGTGGGCAATTAATTTAAAAATTAAAAATACAAGAAAGCAGGATAGGGAACTTAACATTTAATTAGCTTGTTAAAATCATCAGTCTGGCTCTGACTAGCCTAAGTGACTTTAATGAAGAACTCATTAATTTATAACTGGATTATCTTTGGATAATCTCAGTATTATTTTTCTTTTTTTGTTGGTTTGGTTTTTGGTTTTTTGTTATTGCAGGATTCATAGCAACAATTCTGCAATTTTCTTATATAGTCTACAGCATCTAGACACATAGTCCTCTGCCATGAAGCTGCTGTTGAAGTTACAGAATCTAAAACTGTTGTGGACTCTGAAGNACGTATTAAACATGGCACATGCTTATGACCCAGAACACGTGGAAACATTGCAAAAAACAAACTGTGGAGGAAAAAGTAGAAAACACTCAAACAAAGTGTAACTACAAATCTTAGATGCATACAAATAAAAGAGAAATTAATAAAAGTAATCTTTGTCCTGTGGTGGGTATCAGCAGCACATTGATATATCCTTGTCAATAACTACCACTGTAACATTCTCAAATTCCTTCAGAGTGGAAAGAAAAAAAATTTCTTTTTAATGCTTCTCTTCATTGTGATGAATTTGTGATGTACTTAAATGGTTAAAGTTGAGGCAAAAGAAGACCCAAAATGCTTTAGGTTAAGGTGCAAATTATGCACAATTAACAATGGTGTAAATGATTACAAGAAAAAAGTTACTCCACGGAAAGAATTCTGCTGCTTGGTCTGTCTTGTGCCACATTCTGTTCTCGCTACTCCAGAAGAAGTGAGCAATAAAGTCAGAGGAGTTTCACTCCAAAACCTTTATGAAGGAGTTTCCAGGTTTCACATCTCCAGGGAACAGCTGATCCTTACAGTGCCTCTTATGGGAAACACGTCCTAACAGGTGAGTGAAGTGAATGAAGAGGATCTCCCCCAGCAGCTCCTGATCTCTTCTGTCCGCAGCAGACAGGTGAGGAAAATGAGTAGAAATGTCTCTCTCAAACTCAGGGGCTACATAACAAAGTGAAGGTTCTTGGGATGGATGTGGTGAATGGATGAATCAGTCAGCAACTGCTGAGGCTAAAGCAGTGAGATTCTTGATGGAACTAGTTTGGAAACAAGTAGAAAAGAAAAAGGAATGGAGAATTAGGTACTGAATGTATGAAGCAGGAACATTCTTCTAATGTAAACAATAACATCTGATGTTGTGTTTTACTGTGGAGAGTTGTGGGCAATTAATTTAAAAATTAAAAATACANTTTAGGTTAAGGTGCAAATTATGCACAATTAACAATGGTGTAAATGATTACAAGAAAAAAGTTACTCCACGGAAAGAATTCTGCTGCTTGGTCTGTCTTGTGCCACATTCTGTTCTCGCTACTCCAGAAGAAGTGAGCAATAAAGTCAGAGGAGTTTCACTCCAAAACCTTTATGAAGGAGTTTCCAGGTTTCACATCTCCAGGGAACAGCTGATCCTTACAGTGCCTCTTATGGGAAACACGTCCTAACAGGTGAGTGAAATGAATGAAGAGGATCTCCCCCAGCAGCTCCTGATCTCTCCTGTCCGCAGCAGACAGGTGAGGAAAATGAGTAGAAATGTCTCTCTCAAACTCAGGGGCTACATAACAAAGTGAAGGTTCTTGGGATGGATGTGGTGAATGGATGAATCAGTCAGCAACTGCTGAGGCTAAAGCAGTGAGATTCTTGATGGAACTAGTTTGGAAACAAGTAGAAAAGAAAAAGGAATGGAGAATTAGGTACTGAATGTATGAAGCAGGAACATTCTTCTAATGTAAACAATAACATCTGATGTTGTGTTTTACTGTGGAGAGTTGTGGGCAATTAATTTAAAAATTAAAAATACAAGAAAGCAGGATAGGGAACTTAACATTTAATTAGCTTGTTAAAATCATCAGTCTGGCTCTGACTAGCCTAAGTGACTTTAATGAAGAACTCATTAATTTATAACTGGATTATCTTTGGATAATCTCAGTATTATTTTTCTTTTTTTGTTGGTTTGGTTTTTGGTTTTTTGTTATTGCAGGATTCATAGCAACAATTCTGCAATTTTCTTATATAGTCTACAGCATCTAGACACATAGTCCTCTGCCATGAAGCTGCTGTTGAAGTTACAGAATCTAAAACTGTTGTGGACTCTGAAGCCTCCTAATAGGACTTTCCATGGACATCCCAGGCTGCTTTCCTCTGATGTGTATTCCCAGTATGAGTCCATCAGACAGGGCAAACAGGAAATACCAAAGTACTTTAACTTTGCAAGTGATGTACTGGACAAATGGTCTGAGATTGAAAAGGTAGGTGATCTTCTGTTGTGCCAATGAAATACTTTAATTTTAAATTTCATTTGGAATAAGCTGAGGTTTTTTCTTTATAAAAACAATCAGTTGCCAAACCAAATTTGCATTAGGAAATTATACAAAAGTTCATTCTTTCTTGCTTTATTTATTGTTATTTTGTAGGAGCATTAATGCACAGTAAAAGGCTTAAACTGAAATAGGATCCAGACTAGGACTTGGGTCTGGAGACAATTAGGCTGGTAAACATTTCAGGTTCAGAAAAGGAGAATCTATTGGGAACAACTGAGCTTGATGAAGAGCAAATCTTGATCCTTTAAGGACAAGGAAAAAAAAATAACTTATATGCCAGCTGTCAAATACTCAGATCTTCCATAATTTACAGATGTCTGTGCATTATTGTTTCACGGTCTTTCAGAAGAAAATATTTTCTGTTTTAATTCCTATGTTTTGTAGGCTGGAAAGAGACCACCAAACCCTGCTTTCTGGTGGATAAATGGCAAAGGAGAAGAAGTGAAGTGGAGCTTTGAGGAGCTGGGGTTCCTGTCTCGGAAAGTGGCCAATGTACTGACTAAAGAATGTGGACTGCAGAAGGGAGACAGGCTTATCCTGATCCTACCACGGATTCCAGAATGGTGGCTGGTCAAGGTGGCTTGTATGCGAGCAGGTCAGTGAGGTCAAATGATCACTGCAAATCAGTTGAGAGGATCAAGAATGGATATGGTTTATCGAGGAAAAATAGTGTAATAATCCAGTGAGTGGACTAGCTGCCAGGCATTCCTGAAGGGTTTTCACTAGGGGCCATAGGAAAGGGAGCTCATGCAGTGGGCAAGAAGATGCCAGAAGGCAGGGAAGAGCCATGGAAGTCACCGGGCAGGTCCACATTTTATTCCTGACAGCAGAGCACAGGCATCTGCATTAATCTAATCTAACTGTTTGGCTAGGGAACACCAGGGCAAATCCGTATTAGAGACCAGTTTGGGAATATTTAATAGCTTAGGTTCTTAAAAAAGAATCAGACATAGAAAAAATGCCAACACAAACGAACTTTATCTCTCTTCCAGGAATTGTCATAATCCCAGGAACATCCCAATTATCTGCCAAAGACATACTGTACCGGCTCCAGGCATCAAAGGCTACGTGCATCATTACCACTGACAAACTGGCTCCTGCAGTGGACTCGGTGGCTTCCCAGTGCCAGCTCCTGAAAACCAAGCTAATGGTGTCCAAAGGCAGCAGGGAGGGATGGCTGAACTTCACAGAGCTGTACCAGTGAGTATGACTGAGTGCCACTGCAGTCACGAGGACAAAGCAGACCTGTTTGTACAAGCGCTCATTTACATCAACTACAACCACTGAAGTTATAATTACGTTCTCCTTTTTACAGAAACCAATCTGCTGACCATTCCTGCATCAAAACAAGGACTCAAGACCCAATGATTATCTTCTTTACCAGTGGAACTACAGGTTCTCCAAAGATGGCTCAACATTCCCACGGTAGTCTTGGTTTCAGACCCCTTTTAAGTGAAAGGTATGAAAGAGTTAAGCCTGGTTGAACATAAGATAATTGAAGTTGCATAGTAGAGCTATTGTAAAAAATTACTGAATGGGAAATACCAGTGTACATCCCCAGCCTTTCTCCCTTTGAAATCAGAGTAAAAACCCCATCAAATTGCTAGGGACTAAGATCACCCCAATGTCTCAATCTTCCAATTAATATCTCTTACCCTCTTTCTGGGCATATTTTGTTATCTTTTTTTTTTTTCCCCTATCAGGTACTGGTTGGATTTGACTCCCTCTCACATGATATGGAACACTGCAGACACAGGATGGATACTAACTTCAATAGCATCTTTTTTTGATCCTTGGGTTTTCGGATCATGCATCTTTATACATAACCTACCACAGACTGACTCAGAAGTCATCCTGAATGTAAGGGAAAAACTCTTGGAGATGTATTCATCTGCAGAAAGCATGCCAAAACCAATTCTTGACAGCATCCACAGATTTCATGAGGGTTGTGTTTATAGAAGTGTTTGAGATATTGTATTTGTTGTGTAAAGCCCTACTTTATTTTTAATGTATACAGAAGGGAACAAACATGCAATCCATTCATGCATTTTGCTCATAGCTGGTGAGCACGTGAACAAAAATCTTCCAAAAGCAGCATTAAATGCCTTCCATTCACTCTAGTGACTGTGGAAATAATATCAGTGGGTATTAATGCAGAAATGAAGTGTTTCTGTGCCCAAACCAGCCAAGATGAAAGTGAACACCTCCCTGTGATGTAGACAGAGGAGGAACTATTCTGACCATGCCCCAAACTGTGAGGTCCTGGTGTCAGGTAGATGTATTAGCATGGGATTTTTGTAATCAAATTGACAATCTCTGCGTATTGCACCAACTGCAGGAGGGTTCCTCACCCAACAGAGGGTGTGGTGCTTTTACATAGGGGACAAATGTCACCTGTTTACTGTACATTCCAAAGGCAGTTTTTTGTCTGAGCTTCACATGTCCTTCTTATTGTTTAACCCTCTAGACTCTCTGCAGATTCCCAATTGATGCCCTGGTCGGTGCTCCAACATTGTTCCGCATGCTGGTGCAAAATGATCTGTCCAAGTACGTAAAAAAATTATTTAGTAATGTTTAACTTACCTTAACTAAACTTAGTCATCTCCTATATCTGACTGCTTGACCCAAAATAGGATAATAATTTAGTTTAAAATATCCTTCACGAGAAGACCATCATGCAAAATTTGAGTTTTGCTGAGTTTTTTGATCAGAGAAACTTGATGTTTTCCCTCAGAAATTTGACGCTTATGCTACTGTACTTGTGAGTATGAAACTGAGAGTCTGTTAAATACTTTGTCATCATTTTTGTCTACCACATTAATTGTCCAGACTTTGGGAAAGACTTCATCCTAGAAAGTGCATGTCAGCATAACTGTGAGGGAATTATTTGTTGTGGCAGTTTTACCTCACCCCCTGTTCCAGTTCTCACTGCCTGTCATTGTTCCTTCCTCCCCTCTTGAACTTTCTTGCTTGGCCTGTTGCAGAGGGTCAGTAATCATGGCCCTGGCTCAGCAGATCAGTATTTGGTTGTTTATAATCCCAGCTGACTTCAGCAAAAATTTTATTTTTCACATGTTTAACTCTGACTGCTGCTTATGTAGAGTGTTGAGCACAGAGTGATATCCTTGTTGTATCGGGAGCAGAAGGATCAGGGCCCCTCTGATTTTCCCACTTTGTGGCACTAACTCTCCCAGTAAACAGCTCTCCCATGGTGCTCACCCTTGCATACTCCTGGTCTCCCCCTCTGGATTTAAATATTGCCTTTCTTGTTTTTAACTCCCTGTGAAGATACAAATTCATGAACCTGAAGTACTGCATGAGCGGAGGGGAACCACTCAACCCAGAAGTCATGGAGCAGTGGAAGAGCCAGACTGGGCTGGACATCCGTGAAGTGTATGGCCAGACTGAAATGGTACATCTGTAGGGACAATAGCCTATTAAATCTTTGGGATTTCTTTTTGCTGTAAGGTTTGTTTTGTAAGAACACAGTCTGTTTCCTCCTTCACATTTCTGTGAATGTTTCAGTAATTCCCTTCTCTGGTAACCTCTGAAAGAACTCCCTCTCATGGCTCTCCTCACAGAACCTGCCAGAAACATGAGGGTTTGGGAAGGAATGTGCTGTAATATTTCCACAAATGTCCTTAAGCTAATTCCAAGTAACAGTGTCAGTCAGTCAAGAGGGCAGAGTTTGAATCTAAGGGAAGAAGACTGGTTAGCAGAGGACATGAATTTTTCACAGAGAATGGAACAGTATTATTTCAGGGAGTTTTATGATTTTGCTTATCGGTACCATACAGCACTGACATACAGGATCCTTACTTTGGAATTAGTCTAGAAACGACATTTAATGAATTAAGTGTGAATGTAGCAATTTTCTTTTGAAAAGCTTTGGTTTGATTTTGATTTTTACAGGGAATAATCTGCTCTGTTTTTAAAGGAATGAAGATTAAACCTGGATCAATGGGGAAAGCAGCTCCCCTTTATGATGTTCAGGTTTGTTAACTGCTCTTTAGATTCTGTCATGGGGGATTTTTTGTTTGGTTGTGTTTGTGTTTGGAGCTTGTTTTTCCATTGGACTAAAATAAGAACTGTTTTTCATTCTAGATCATAGACAAAAATGCCAATATCCTGCCTCCAGGACAACAGGGGGAAATTGCTGTCAGAAGCAAACCTATAAGACCACTTGGTTTTTTCTCTGAATATTTAGTAAGAACTTTATTTTATTACTCACCACCACTACCAATCTCCCCAAAAGCTCCCCAGTTGCATAGTGGTCCTAAAGGCTGGACATTTTTTCACCATTTTATTATTTATTACCAGAGTAATTTGTTTATTTGAATTGGTGGTGTTAGAAAAGAAAAGAAAATAATTTAGGATCAAGTTAAATTTTTTCTTAAAGAATATAAATTATTTTAAAGCTATTTTATTGTATTTTATAGCAATATCAGTACATCCTTGACTGAAAAATTAAGTTCCAGTGCATTTGATGTTATGTGTGTTATAGCATAATGTATATTAAATGCATGCTCAAAATCTAAACTACTGCTTGTAAATCACTTTAAGGATAACCCTAAGAAAACTGCAGAAAGTGAACGTGGGGATTTTTATGTCACTGGAGACAGAGGGACTGTGGATGAAGAGGGATATTTCCAGTTTATTGGCAGAGACGATGACATCATCATTTCTTCAGGGTTAGTCTGCACACACCCATTCTCAGTCTGCCATTGCATATTCTCACATGTGTTGTACATTCTTACACGTGAGCTTCTGGCACCATAATCCTGTGCCAGGAATGTACTGACCTCTTGACTTTGGAGTGCTTGCTGTTATTATTAGCTTTTCACAGACCCCCAGTATCATCTCTGTGATGATACTGCATCCATTTCCCCTGCAACATCTCTTGTGTTTCATCAAAGAATGAAGACTTCAGTTGGCAAAGGAGGGAAGTTTATCTAGTTTATTTTTTGACTAAAATTGAAGGAACCTCTATTGGATTCAAAGAGGTTTTAAAACAACTTATTTTTAACATGTTGAAAGGAAAGAACTTGATATTGTATGATGTGATTCCATAACGTGGCACAGGCTGCTGCTGCAGACCCCAGCTACAGGGTGGGATGGAGCTCCAGCCCAAGAGCCCCAAGGAGAGAAGACAGATGGAGAAGTATCCACAGCCCCAGCAGTCCTCTGTCACAAAGACCACTATGAAATGCTTCTACTTCTAACCCAGACAGCTGTCCCATTTTGCCTAAAACTTCTATAGTTGGTTATTGATTTGTTCTGGCTTTGGGTTTTTTTTTTCCTTCAACATGAAAATTTAAAAACATTTGGTACTGTTTTTTCCAGACAAAAAATAAGAGCTAAGCCTCATTTTTATTTTTCCTTACCTAGATATCGCATCGGGCCATTTGAAGTGGAGAGTGCCCTGATAGAGCACCCAGCTGTGGTAGAAACAGCTGTTGTCAGCAGCCCAGACCCCCTCAGAGGAGAGGTAACGATGCTGAACGGAGGGCAGAAAGCAATGCATTTGTCCAAATATATAATGATATCAAGGAATTTCTACTTTACTGAAAAACTTACAGCTGTAAGGCAATAATGTCATCTTAGAATCATGGAATTGTTCAGGTTGGAAAATACCTCTGAGATCATTGAGTCCAACTATGAACCCAGCACTGTCAGGTGCACAAATACACCATGTCCCTAAGCACCCCATCTACTTCCATCATGGATAATCCTAGTGGGGCTGACAGGAAAAATCTCTTCCCATTTACATGCCTTTGCTCTTCTGAGTTTCTTTTCATCCCAACATCTTCTCTGTGGAGAACACTACTGTGATGTTTACTTTGCCCTTGTTCTTAAGCATTTGTCTGTACACTTAAATTGTCATTTATGACTCTTGGTGTAGCCAGAGTTCTACTGCAATTGCCCAAACATTAGACATGGCTGCAGGTGTGGTGAATGCACAGTCCTGTGCCAGGATAACAGTGCTTACTGTCCTCAGTGTGAACCTCAGAGAGAAATAAAACGTCCCTTAGCTTCAGAGGGAACTCCACAGAGACACATTTCTTTGCCCCCTCCTCTCAGCTGCTGCTGAGAAGAAAGGGTAAAGGCTCTTATTTGTAATGAGGGCACAAAAACTGTCCTTTAAACTTTCCCTTCTGCACATACACATGCAGAAGCTGGGCACAATCATTTCTTATCATGTGCTGGTTTTTCTGTTCCTCATGACTGTTGTGACTCTGAGCAGCCCTGCTCACTGGTAACTGCACATCAGCCCTTAAAAAACAGATGGTATCAGATCACTTTTGTTAATTTTACCTTACAGGTTGTGAAAGCTTTTGTGGTTCTGTCCCCAGCCTTTTCATCCACTGACCTGAAAAGCTTAATTCGTGACTTGCAGGACCATGTCAAGAAAACTACTGCTCCATATAAATACCCTAGAAAGGTAAATATTTCTGATGAGAAACTTGAAAACAGAGTACCCTTCCCTAAATCTCAGGAGAATTACCATTTAGATTTTCATGATTCACTTGAAAGAGACAGCAGTAAAGATAAATCTAGACCACTGGCTCCAGAAGACCTTTCCTAAATAATATTAGTTTAGATTGTTTTTCATGAATTTGCATAAAGCACTTGTGCAAACTTCTCAAAGTTTTCTAGGTAATGTATATCCCAGTTAGATCTCCATGTTCTAAGTCAGACTCTGTGGCAGCAGCTCTCTGGCCACAGAGAGCAGGCACAGACTTTCCCAGGCATTTTCCTGGGGAAGGCTGTGAGAACAACAGAGCAAAGAATGAGAAACAATTCTTATCTCCACTTGTTGCACCTGCTGTTGTGCACATGTGGAATGTGTCATGGAGATTTGTTTACCAAAGGGTGATTTCTTAATTGGACACTGGGTGGTGTTTGGATTGATTGACCAATTAGGTCAAAGCTGTATTGGACTGGCTGGAAGGGTTACTGAGTTTCTTAATAAGGATAGTATAATATAGTATGAGATGATATGATAAAGCAATTGATCAGCCTTCTGCAATCATGGAGTCAATGCTAATTATTCCGTAGCTGGGGGCCTGTGGCAACAAGACTCACAATCACAATTCTCCTTTTTGTGTTTAACCTTCAAACAAGCACTTGCCCGTGCCTTTAAGGTAGCACATGACTGAATCTGAATAAGTTTTTATCTACTGATCATCACAGCTAATAAATAGACACAAGCCCAAGAGGATACACTTGGTGTTTCTTAGTAATCCCAGCACCACAGGGAAAGAGCTACTGCAATGCCTTAGCTAACTTGAGCAGAACTCACAGAATTAAGAGCCATTAAAGACTTTGGGGCTGTAACATCCTTTACTTTCTTCTTTTTGTCATTCAGCTCTGACCTCTGATACCATTCAGGCATTTGCCCTTCTGCTGTGAGTTACTGTACTCAGTTTGGTCAGCTGAGAGGCAGCTGTACAGATGTTTAGCCATCTAGGCAGCCACAGAGATGGTTTCACAAGTGGCACAATGTGCTCTTTGGTTTGGCTTGGATTTGAGGCAGGCACTTCTTACTGATGGGAGTCCTCTCAGTTTTCCACATATGCTTGGAGAGTCTTGGAACACCAACTCTGTAGAACATGCTGCATTGCTTTCCCTCTTTATTTTATCTAGGTGGAATTTGTCAAAGAGCTGCCAAAGACAGTCACTGGGAAGATCAAGAGGAATGAATTAAGAGACAAAGAGTGGGGACGGATATAGCATTGTTTGGAATTTAACAGAACTTCTTTCATTCCATTAGCACTATATACATTTCACTACTATAGCTGCCATCATTCTGATCTCTTTTTGTTAAGTGCCTGAGCATCAAAAAACTACAGGTAACATCAAGATGTGATATTTGTGCCTGCTTGCAGAGTTCCCAATGTCAGTACCTGACTGAATTGTATTATTCTGGGCAAAAAATAAAATTTTCAATAGCCTTTCCCTTTGAGACCTCCTCACCATCCCTCTTGTAGCCCAGCTTCTATTTGATGTTATTCTTGAGAGACAATAAAAAAATATAATGTCCACATTTGAAAAGGTATTTTATGTCAAATATATTTTGATTCACTATTTCCTGAGAGTTTACCCTGACATCCAAAGCTTGTGGAAAGGACATGGTGACTGGTATGGTCACTATATGGGTTCCAAAAATGCAACATTATGAAGAGGTTGGAAAACAATCTTTTCTGGTGCTACTGGATAGTGGCAGTAAAAGCCCTAAAAATGCATTGTTACAGATGGGGGATTAGCAGTTTTATTGGATAGGTTCAAAATCCACATTTTTGCTGGTAGGATGAGAACCACGTGTAGATATCCTTTCTTTTGAAAGTGTCTTGTATCTTCCAAGCACTAGCCAGGAGTGGAATTCTCAATACAAGGCTGGAAGTATTCTGAAATAGTTATGAACATAAGATCCCATCTTTTGCTTTAAAAACCCCTCTGAGGTAAGTGAAATTGGAATTAAGATTATGTTCAGTATGTGAGAAATAATCCTTTAATAGATGATGCTGTTATGCATAATGAGAAATTAGTAAGTTGTAGAAATTCACAGTTTGTGCTTAATGTTGCACATATACATATATATGGTGTATATAAATATATGGGTTTTGTATGCATTTGGCACATAAAATTGCTATGCTTGCATTAGTAAGAAAGTTAATATTTAGTTTTATGTCTTGAAATGCTTAATACATTTCCAGAATGGGTTTGGAACTTGGTCCTTCAGATTTTCTGGATTGTGGTTTTTGTGACTTTGCATGAGCTATTTTAGCCAGTCCATTGAGCAGGAGCATTTTATAAGTGATCTACAACTTCATCTCCTTTCCCACAATACCAAAAGTTGGAATTAAGCTTTAATGAAAAGCAGAGCAGCCTTTAGAGGAATTTGGGTTTAGCTATTCAAAAGGATTTCAGATTGTTGATATAAAACCAACTCTTCTGCTAATACTTGATCTAGGTCTAAATAGTCATCCTGTAAGAATAAAAAATGAACAGAATTTATAAATGAAATGTACATAAGCTTGTCTGTTTGTAAAGCATTTGTTATTGAAAAGATCAGTAAGAGAAAGGGTAATTTGCCAAGTTTGGCCATCACACTCAAGTGTTAGATCTAAGATTCAGAACTCACCATCGCTGTCTGAGCTTCCATCAGCTGTGGCAGAGCAACAGAGCTCAGCAGCTGCTAATTTGTAAATGGGCTCCTTTACAATTTTACAGTCCTTAAAATCCAAAATAAAGTTATCTTCAAACACAATCTCACAGGCTTCTAGTGAGTGTAGAAAATTGAATCCCCCATGGGAGCAAGTAGTTTGTTTAATGTGATTCTACCAGAAGAAAAGTGAACAAAATAAGGTTGTGCTCAAACCTGGCTGTAGCAGGGTTTTAAACTTCCCTTCTCTTTTCCTGTATTACAGCTTTGTTCTGAGAGATTAATTTTTCTCTCCTTCATTCAGTCAGAACAGAAGGAAAACATGTTGGATATTTTAAATGTAATGTTGTATTTTAAATGTAATCCATTTTTGGACAGAATAACAAGAAATTGGATTAGATCTTTAAGTGCAATCGGAAAAACATGTTGAAAAATGTGATCTGCTCACAATTTCAGCATCTGATTAAAGCCCTAAGCATTCAGATTTCAAATGTGAGTACTTTTTGGAAAAGTAATCCACTTTGAAGTGATCAGATTTTTAAAGTAATCCATTTATTCCATGTAAGTAATAAATTTTAAAATATAATCTGATTATGGTCTTTGAAAGTAATTGATTGTAAAGCAAATTTAAAAGTATAATCCTGCAACGTGTTCCTATGTTTTTGGTCTTGGTCTGTGTTGGGCTTTAAACAGACCTGGCTAGACTTTTCCCTGAGCCCTGGTAGTGGCACAAATTGTTCATTCCAGCAGGAAAGGGCTTGCTCAGATTTCCTCTCTGCTGCAGCACAGCCTGCTCAGTCTGCACATTGGGTCAGACAGACTTTCCAACGTGTCCTTGCAGTTTTGCAATGATAACCTGAACCTGACCAGGGAAAAAGGAAGAAACAAACTGGTGAATCAAAACATTTCTGTTTGATGTGTGGGCAGGAGCCTTTGCTCTGTCACACTGCACAGGGTTTCAAGCAAACACACAAAGCCCCTCAGCTGCTACCAAGGTTGTGCTCAGTTTCAGTGGTGTGTGTTTGTCCTGCACTACTGACTTGAGGAATTACTGAGTCAACCAACTGATACTCCTTGTTTCTCTAAAACAGAACTTACTCTTTTTGTTGGGTACTGGGAGTGATGTGCTGCCTGCCAGCTAAATCCTAAAAAGAGCCGGAAACTTTTACATTTGCAGGCCTGCCACAGAAAAGGAGCACAGTTTGTAATGAAACTGCTAAGTGGTGTTGTTTTTTTCTCTGCACAGACAAGTTAGGGTTTGTTCAATAACTATCAAAGATGATCTCTGGGAACATTCAGAGGAAGAAACTGAGAAACACAGAGTGGTGCTCTTTACTGCTGAGCTCCTCACCAGAACATGCTCATCCCGGACTTCTGTGTTTTCCATTTTGTGTATTCCATCCTGTTTCCTGTCAGTCTTAAGAGGGCAGCCTTCTGAATAAGGGTGGAAGATACACATCATTGTTCTGCTGCTTTGAAATATTTCTAAAGCAATATATTCTCTATAACTTTAAATGTACATGGGAGAAAATAGTGATAGAAGAGGGAAAATTGACTAGTCCTTATTTTTGTATTTGCAGTGCTCTTACTGAAAGCCACAATATATGTAACTCTGTGCCAAATATTATTTTGTGAGAATGTTTTTTAATATTTTTGGTGATCAAACTCCCAGGTCTAGCCAGTACTGGGTTGCATAGAGTTTCAGGATTAAATATAATCAAGGATTTCCTGGACTGAGGTGTCAGTTCAGACTGTGAGATATTTCCATAACAGTCAAGCCGTTCCAAGGTTATGGGAACAGCAGAGGTTTAGATCATCCCTGCCAGGTCACATCTCACATTTCTTGTTACCTCTCTGTAGCCCTTGCACTTCACACCATGCTGCTACAGCACTTGATTCAGAAGATATAAGCAGTAGCTGAACTCTATGACCAAGGCTGTATTGAGCACAAAACCAACAGTGAACCAAGAAGGACAAAACACAACAAAACAGAAAAAAAACAACAACAACAAAGCACAGGGTTATTTATCTCAGATTTTCCTGGTTCTGCTGTAACCCCACTATGCACAACCCATAAACATATCTGCTGGTAGCAGGAGCCCGGGAAAACAGCAAATGTGCTGTGTAGTAAAACTGTTTGCATGACCTTTCAGGACAACTAATTGTTATCAACTGGCTAATAAACACAAGTCCCAGGCTTGTGCCAGCAGGGTTTTGCAGGTGGATCTCACCTCCTTCACATCCTCAAGCTCTTAAATGGATATTCCTTTGCTTTCCAGCTACCAAGCTCATTATTGTCTGAGGTCAAAAATAGAAAACAAATGCACAAAATGCTGCGTCCATTACATTAATCTTAAAGGATCTGAGCTTGCACTACTGAAACCAGATGATAGTTGAGACTTTATTTCTTTAGGAGTAGAAATGGAAAAGGAGATGAAATTAAATGGAGCTTTGAAGAGCTGGGTTTCATGTCCCAAAAAGTGGTCAGTGTGCTCTCTGGGCCATGCAGTCTGCAAAGAGGAGACCAAGTTCTAGTGATTCTACCTCGAATCCCAGAGTGGTGGCAGCTCAGCATGGCTTGTATTCAAACAGGTGAATTGTGTAATTCCTAGTGGTCTGTAGATTGTTTATTACCTTCTATGCCAGAAGTTAACAATTCATTTAACAATTATATTTCTTATTTGACTTCCTTGCTTGAACATTTGACAATCAAAGGGGGAACTGGGGTAGTCTCTAACAATTGATGTAATTACCTTCATCATTTTTCTTTCACTTTCTGTGGCTTGGGTTAAATCGGTTTAACTGTGACAGACTCAAGTTAAAGCTGCCAGTGTTTTCTGCCTCAAAGTTATGCATCCTACTTTCACTGTGCCTGTAGCAAAGGAGCTATTTTGTACTCCAAGTCTGCACATCTCTGTTCAAGTTCAGATGTGTGAGACTTGTTTTACCACCTTCTCGTTTCTGGATTGAACAGTGCTGGTAGCCAGCAAATCAGGAAAAGTTGTGATCAGGACTGAAAGGGAAAAATACCTAATACATTTCCAATTTTATTGCACTTTCAGGTGTTACCATCACCCCAGGACAACACAACTGACAGCACAACTGACAGCACCTGACATTTGCTATCAATTGCTGGCTTCGAAGGCCAGGTGTGTTATTATAATCCATGCTGTTGCTCCTGTGGTGGCCTCAGTTGCATCCAAGTGCCAGTCTCTGAAAACAAAGCTAATTGTGTCTCAAAGCAGCAGGGCTGAGTGGCTGAACTTCAGCCATTTGCTCAAGTAAGTGTCTTCTACCTAAACCCTGTTAGAGTTATCTCCAGTGGAAATTTCCTCATGTTTAAACACCCTTGTACACTTGTATCTCATTAATGAATGAGATACCTCTAAGGGGGTAGGAGAAGAGGCAATTTAGTCTCTTTTTTATATACAGAAGCAATATTAAGGAATAGCCAAACTGCTAATTATAAAATAAGTAGCCTTATGATGTCTAGATTTGTTATATAAGACCATAAAACACAGAAAAGTGGGCAGGAATGACTTCTATTGACAGCTGTGGCATATTTACTCTCTAAAAGACAAATATTCTATATAAATTATTCCACATTCCTAAACTTTATGATAATGATGAACAGCTTTTCACTATGAAAGGCTAAAATGGGTACTGTAAAATGAACTTAATGTCTTTAAGAATCCTCTAGACAGATCACTGGCAGCCTGCCTACCTGGCAGGATCACTGCCCTGACTTCCCTGCTGCCCATGTCCTCAGCTGAGTGCTGAGCTGCCAGGAGGCTCTGGGGCTCTGGAGTGGGAGCTCCTGGGCAGCAGGAGCCACCAGCCAGCACCAAGACATGGCTGGGCTGGGGAGGCAGACTGCCCACACATAACCTTGCAGGAGTGGGCAGTGCTTGCATGCCAAGCCAACCAGCAGTCCTGGCAGAGTGTTTTTCATCCGTTTTTGTACATTCCACGCCACTGTTTGATCCAAGAGCAGTCTTAAACGTAGGAACACCATGCCCACAATGAATAGTTACTCATATTTCATGTTGTTTTCCAGGCAGGACACAAAACTAAGACTCTTAGGTTTACAGGATTAGCTGTTTTAAGATGGCATAACCACAGGGTGATTGCTCTTTGAATAGGAATATAATACAGGAAGGATTTTGCAGCATGATTCTTTTGGGCACAGGATATTACCAGCTGTTTCCAATCAGTGGGAGTTACTGGTATTACTTAAAGCTCTCCCCTACTGTATTTCACTACTGAAATGATAAATGAACTGAATTACATGTAAATTCATATTTTAATTACACAGCTGTGACCCTCAAGAAAGGCAAGTCAGTACTGGAAAACACTGAGGCTGTGAGATTGGCTTGTTCTTAAAAGAAATTATCTTCAAGTTTCTCAAGCCAATCTGAGTTTTAATCTAGGGGAATAGTGAATCTCAGGGCCAGGGTTTCATAAAAGGCATGACACTTGAGTTTCAAGTCAGCATTAGGACAAATACAGTACACCACATTCCACCATCAATGTATCACCTCTTCAGCTGATGTTTGGGCACTGTAATATCTTTCCCCAGAACTGAGAGTGACAGCAATTATTTGGCTTTTCATGTAAGTGAGAACATAATAATGTCTTATAGGTTGTCCATGAAGGTTTGAATTCGAAACACTGAAGCACCATCTGACCATAGGGGAACCATGAGCCCAAAAGTGATGGCACAGCAGAAAAGCCAGGGAATTAATGTCTAAACAATGAATGTTCAGTAAGTGCAAACTGTGAACAATCAGAAGTAAACTGTAAGCCCTGTAGGCAGACAGGTCAATGAGAGAGAGGAGGAAAGAAAACAAAAAATCCCAGTAATTACCCTGAGTTTTGTCCTTAGAAGTTAAGTAGATTGTCATGAATTATGATTACCAACATCAGCTGCCAATAAACATTCACAGTTGCCCTTTGTGTCTGGTCTCAGATGGTTCTTTCCTTTGTGTGACCCAGACATCGATGGTTTTAATCCACACACAAAAATCTTCACAAATTTAAAGAAAACACCACAGGACATAAGAAAGCAGAGTTTTAATAAATGGGCTGCCATGGAGATAGGACTAGGGAAATAAAAGTCATCTTCATTTTCCAACTTCTGAAACCATTTTGAAAGAAGAGGAAAATATAAATTATGAAAGACTTGAACATGTCGTTTTCATTAAACCAAGACAAGTAACATATTGTGTTCTTCAAAGTAAGTCTTTTCTCATTAGCAACACACAGGCTTTTATGCTAGAAAAACAATACTAAAGCTAGAAAGTTAAGTTCTACAGGAGGCATACTCAAAACACTGTTGGAAAGCAAGTTATAGCTGCATTGGTTTTGGTTAGTTTTTAGGAGTCACAGGGACAGTCCACTGCAACAATAAGACAACAGAAAAGCTCACTAGCATTACTTTCAATCTGAAACAAAATTAATACCAAAAAGCTAAAACTGTACCAAAAATTAAAATTTAATTTCCCTTATCTAGTATGGTATAATGGAGAGCTTCTTTCATAAGAAGCTTCCAATCAGTATTTAAATTCAACTTTGAGACTTAAAAAAAAAAATAAAACCAAAAACACTTTATAAAATCCCCCAAGGATTGAGTCTTTGGAAAGAGCAGCAAAAGGCTATCTGCAGGGAATTACTCAAAAGGATTCCATTCAGTGATTACAGCATTTACTATAAACAAGTAAGTGCTGCATACACAACTAATGTAAACACACATGTAGTTTTTGATAAAACCATCTGCAATGCCTGCACTATACTTCTGTTGTTCTAAAACAGTCCAATCTTTTACTCTACATTATCTCATAATATTCAAGTAATTATATATATAACAGCTCTTTCCATTCAAGTCAAGACAGCATATCTGTGTGTATATATAAATATATGTATAAATCCCTCCATCAAATTATCAGATTTACCTCATTCTGTTGTTCACACAGAAAAATGTTACCAAGTTCTGCAGCTCACTTCCTTCCCAAAACCCTCTGCAACCAACTCTTTTCCAGATCTTTCTCTGACAATAATTGCTCAGAGCTGCTTCTGTGCTGCCATTTGGCTTCTGTAGCCTCCAGATATAACAAAGGAGAGTCCATACATGTCAGGGTGGCCACATCTACATATACATGCACAGACCCTTGCTTTGTGTGCCAGGTACAGGAAACGTAGAACAAACTTGCAGGAGGACAGCAAGCTTCACCAGAAAGGTGATGCACTCTTGAGCACCCTTACATCTGCTGAGATGTCAGTTCCACCTGCAACAAGCATTAAAATTCTTACACATGTGGATTTTAAAACCAGGACTTAAAAACAAAACCTCTCTCCTCATTCCAACGCCCTTTCAGAACTCTAGGGCAACTTTTCTTATTTGTTTGGATTACATTTACCTTTCCCTTATATCTCATTTTCTACACTGTCAGAGCGTCATTCCCCTTGGGCTCAGATTCTATTTCACTTTGATTCTTGTTCTCTTCTTTTACTTCTTTAGAGGTCTTCTCCTGCTCCTCAGTTTCTGCTTTAACTACCTCTGAATTCTGTTCTTCTGTCACACTTGATGGGTTTTGTTGTGCATCTTCTTTGTTGCTCTTCACCACCTCCTGTAGATTGTATTTTCTGAACAGAACATAGTCCCTCACCACACTTAAGCAACAGACGGTTTTTATTATTTCCACCACAATTGTGTATTGTGGATTATTAAGATCAACCTTGTTTTCTGGATTGAGGCTGCCCACAATTCCTGCAAAAGAAGATGCAATTTAGAAGATGCTGGGAAAACTGTTTAAGAGCATAGGCATGTCTTGTTTCTCAGTAATTGCAATGAGATCATTTTTCAGTTACTTCAGTCCTATTGGTGGTACATTCTGCAAGTCCTGCTCTGTTTCACTATTTTAAGCAATTACAAAAATAATTTGCTATAACTGAGGGGGATCTTGCCTCCTCTCTCTTAATTTTTATCCATTCAATAAAATACTTGAGTAAGGTGGAGCTTTTATATGAGTCAAATATTGAACAGAAATAGTAGTATTATTATTTCAATACAGCCTCCAGAGAGAAAGCCTAATAGCATTTCAAAGCACATATAACTGATACTGCAAATTATATTCAACATTGTTCTCTCTTCTGCTTACAGTCTCTTAAGACATCACCACCAACAAGGACCAGTGATGTCAAGCTTTTTTTAAGTCTTAGAGAAGCTTTTAGGATTCAACATAGAGGTTTTAAGCAAAAAATGTGTATGTCCATTACGACCTCTTTTAATAGTCTGACCCATGTTGTGCATGCAATATACTTGTCCATGTAAACTTGTTATGTTTCGTGTGAAAACCATACATACCTGCCAGTTCCTTAATTACTTCTTCCCTACTCATATGGCTGTTATTACGAGCTTTGTAAACAATCTGAAAAGTACCCTTGTTAGGGGCTTTAAACCACGGCTCAAAAAACGTTTCTGTGTATTTTTTCATATCTTCCATAAAAGCTTTGCAAGTTCCAGAAATGGGCAGCATGCGTAGAATAACTCTTGTTTTCTTCTTTTTAGTGGTGTGCATATCCTTTAGTATATGGTGCACCAGGTTCTCAGGTTCTACAAGAAAAACAGTTGCATATGAGCAATAAATTGAAGGCATTATCTCTCCTCTTCCCCTTCTAAATAATAAGGTGGGAACTTGGCTGCACTGCTGTCAGCCTCAAATCCTTTTATGCAAAGCATTGTTTTATGATACCTGAACTAGAGAATCAAAGACTTTTGTGAAAGCAGTTTCCTCTACCTTTAGCTTCCCCACTAACAACAAAATTCAGTGGCATGGCCAAATGGTATTTGTTTGATATACGCACATTACTTGGAAGCCACACTGCAGCCTTTTACTAACAGCGTTGAGAGCAGTTTGCACTACTCAGTATCAGCTGAAGTCCCACCTATGCCCTGGGTTCTGATGAAGACCACGTTGTTGGCACCACTCTCCACCGACTGGAACCGCCGCAGCTTCTGCTCCGTCGAGGCACGGATCTGGCCAACCTCCTTCTTCAGAGCTGCCTCGACATCATCCTCATCCTCCTCCCTGTCGCTTCCAGACAGCCTCTCCTCGTGATCTGAAAACTTCACACAGGCACCATTTGTCGGTGAGCACCGAGCAGCAGTGCCCAGCTCACAGCCCGCGCTGGGCCCGCCACACGGGGCACGGGCCGGGCCTTTGATCCGGCCGGCAGCGGGGCTGCGAAGGGGTTCGCCCGCAGAACCTGGGACATTCGGGGGGGTGGTGCACACACACGGCTCCCTCCACACACACGGTTCATTCCACACACGCGGCGGGAGCCAAGGCTCGGGGTGCCGCTGCCCCCCTCGCCAGCCCGCCCCGAGCGCCGCCGGCCCCGCGCACGCACCTGCTCGGGCCCGTAGAGCAGGTCCCCGTACTCGCCGAGCAGGCTGTAGGCCTCCCCCACGCACTTGCGCTCGTTCATGTTGCAGGTGATGAGGATGCCGCGCATGCCGGCCTCCAG
>VXBC01005922.1:268444-280239 GCA_013399945.1 Ploceus nigricollis | reverse complement strand
AAAAAAAAAAACCTGTGACATTTTAGAAGGCGATTTGCTAAGCTCTGCATGTTCTGTGTACTTTAGTGTGTGAACAAATTAGATTATGAAAGGTAATGTATTAGTGATTTGACAGTAATGTGGAATTTTGGAAGCGTTAATCGCTAATGCATGTTTCATAATTTCAGCTAAATGATCTCAGTTGAAATGCAAGAGAGGCAATTGAAAAATTCATTGAGACTGCAGTGGAAGCTGCAGATTACTTTGATTTACTGCAAAATACTGCAAGGCAGTAGGAAATGTTCACAGCTGCTGTGTTTATAATTACGGTAGAGATGTGTGATGAAACGGTAAATTCATACATGTATTTATCTTGTCAAATGTAAGCCTCATTCTTCGGGTTACATATTAAAAAAAAACAACACCCAAACCAAACTGCAGGCTACAACATAGTATTTTCATTTATTATTTGTGTTAGCAAGGTCTTTAGATACCCCAGCTGAGCTCAAGGCACTAACTTGCTGAAAGCCAGGGTGGAAGTTTTTTTCTTCAGTTCTACTCTCTCTCAGTGCTGTAACAATCTGCCCGCAATGGCAGCTTGTGCAGATCTTCATGTCTTTTCTTCCTTGCAGGACTAGATGAGCCAGGAGAGTTGATCCAGGTGAGATTTAAATGGATGTAGCTTTCAGAGCTAATGCACCACCAAAATGAATTCATACCTTTCTGCAGCTCCCAGCGGGCTCCACACCTTCCCTGGTGGTCCATCCTGGCTGCAACATCAGTCATGGGTGTTCTTAAGCTGTGTGTTTCTTTTTGCAATTCAGGGACCAATTTCTTTTATTTGAAGTGAAAGCTAAGAATTTTTAGGTCTCACTTCTTAGCTACTGTGCAGAAAGGCATCTGCTTACTGAGTCATCATCATGCTGTGGTGTCCACCTTCCTTTCAGCTGATGAAATCCACTGTGCATGGATTAAATATCTCTTAAAGCCAGTTCTGTTGGTTACTGACTCCATTGTCAGGTAGGAATTGATGCTTCCACAGTTGGGGTTTTTTTTTTCAAGTAATCTTCTTTCTGCTGAGTAATCCTGTTGATGCTGAGGACACTTTATTCCCCCCTCTTCTGCCTAGTGTCTAATATATGAAGTGAGGCTTATTTGGGATAGCAAAGGTGAAAGGATTGGGCTCTTTTCCAATGGCAGCGAAATTGGTTGTGAAGTATTAAGATGATAGCTGACTCCTATTTCATTAGAAACCATGGAGGGCTGCTGTTTAATGCATATTAAGTAGTGGAGAATCATAAAAAAGAAATTTCTCCGTTGAAATTCTTTATTTGGTGTAAGGAAAGGCAAGGCTAGTCCTCATAAAGCCAGAATTCTCTTCAAATGAAGAAAATATTGCACATCATGTGAAAACTACAATGCTTGCCATGTGTCACTTCTTCCTCATTGAGAGCTGTCTTCATGGCCTGTATTTCCCAAGTCAATTACAAAAGCCCAATAAATTAATGGGCAACTTCTGTTTATAAAGAAATTTCAGCAGAAGCAGTGTGGACTCTAATTCACAACAATGCAACATAAGTGATAAGTTATTTCTGTAAATCCTTTAAAAGGACTCAGTGGGCTCTTTACGTCTGCCCAAAAGAGCTTTTCAAGCTTGTCCATGAAATTATGATTGTCCCAGCAACTTCCATAAATGTCTTTCTCTAACACCCACCCTTTTGACTAGTGCTGCTGAGTCTTCAGGAAGTGGCAGAATCTCTCATTCCCCTTTTTTAAAGTGGATGGTTTGAGCTAAAGTACAGATTGAGTCTGCATGGGTACAAAGAGGGAGAGCAGAGATTTGTCTTTCAGAGTAAAATTTTCAACCCCTTTTATATGATTCATTCCTTATTATACTTGGGTGGTTTTACTGAGCCCAAGGAGGTACCTGGTACTTTTTGGAGCATGCAGAAGGCATCTTCCTTGCCTTGAAGAGTTATTTTCCCACTGGAGGAAAAGTGCACTTCCAGGAAAATGCTTAAAAAGTATCTGAAGTATATAAAAAATGTGAAGCGTTTTTTCATGTTAGTAATCAGTTTCTAACAGAGAGCAGGAATAGATTAATTTTCGTGAGATGTCATTTTGAAATGAAAATACAGAAAATATTTTAGTTTTTGTGGCTTTTGTGAAGAGTAACATCTGTGGAGAGACAGGCAGCATCAAGTCACTTGCATTCTAAAAGAGAAGAAACCAAGCACCAATTCCAACTCCCCCACCTAACAGCAATAACACAGCATGCTGTCTTTTCCCACACACATGTTTAGTTTACCTGCTACTCCTGTGCTGTTTTCCTGGTGCACTGAATCCAGGATCAGACTGAAGACTTCTCTCCTGATATCCCATGGAGTTTAAGTATCTGAGAGATCACTTTAACATGACCCTACGTGTCAGATATGTTATAATAATACAGCAAAATTCCTCCAATTGTACTATACAGCTTGTGAATATGATCAGAAACATGTGCCAACATTGAAAATAGGATCAAGGTTATTTGTCAAGGCAGTTTATACAGTTTACATACATAAAATTAAAGGAGCAATCAGGTTTTCAAACAGCTGTAATGCAGAAAAAAATTTGAAAAAAATGTGAAGGCAATATAATGTTTAATGAAAAGTTGGCATTTTAAACAAGCAACAAGCAGTATTAGAAAATAAAGCTGAAGTAAACCTTAATTATGCTGCAGAAAAAAAAATTTACATTGAAAACCTGGAAATGAGTTTGCCAAAAGCATGTGTATAAATAGAAAATGCATGTGACAATTTTCTTTATTATACAGCCTAATGAGGTTCAGGACAGCTGAGTAATGATAACAAAACCACCTTGTAGTGTCATTCAGATCTTATAGTGTTATTGGATTTAATGTTGGAAGCTGTTAGAAAGATGAAAGCATTTTCAGCTGTATCTTAGCAGCTTTTCTACTCCAGAAAATGTGGCTGCAAGATTCAGCCCTTCCCATAGGGGGTTTGGCTTTTGTCTGGAAGTGTCAGGTCAGGACATGAAAGACTATCTGACAAGGTTTTGGGAGCTGTGGAAAGAGCTACAGAGGAAATGAAATTATATCTTATTTATATATATTATATACGGACAGGTTGTGGCTAAGCTCTTAAGTACAACTTGATATTCAATTCAACCCAAAGTGAAGACCTCAACTTCCTAACCTCTCACTTCCCCCTTTTATTAAAGGGGATGCTCCATAGTTTGCACCCAGCTCTCCCTGCTGCAGCCTGCAAAAGCTTTCCTGAAAACTGGCCAGAGTGAGACACTACCTAAAAGTGTTTCTTCCTTTCATGGGAAGCCTCCAAAGTGTGGTTCTCCCAGAAGGATTTTCATGTGTCACCCAATGGATCTGTCTCCTGTCTGCCTCTGAAAATGGTGAAGAGATACTGGCAGCCCCCTATGAGAGAAACCCAGACCTCCAGCAGTCCCCAAGTGCACAAAAAAATCCCAAAATCTGGATTTTTACATCCAGGCTGCAGTTAGAGGGCACAATCTTCAGTGCTTTGGTATTCTTCATTTCTTTGTACTTTGTTGAAAAGACTGGCATTTGATGCTTTGTGCCCAAACCACTTGCCATACCTGAAGTGGGCTCAGAGCTGTAGATGATCAGCTGCAGTGAGCCTGCATGTGCCTCCAGTTTAATAAAAATTCTGCTGAATTATAACAAACAATTCTGCACCGTGTTTTAAGGATGCCTCCTCACGTGGACAGTTCAAAGAGCACAAACAGTAATGGGTCAAAGAGTGAAGCACAAGGTTAGATTATTTTTACAGTCAAGAGGAGAATTTTTTTAGTCAAACCTGTGAAAGGTGCTGTCACGGTTTTGGTGGGACAGTAAAGACACTGTACTGAGTCTTTTGGGTTCTGCCTTTTTTTTTTTTTTCACCACATGCCTTTTCATCAAGCAACATAAATGTTTTGATTTATTCCTCAGAAAAGCAATTCAGCAGCTTGTTCATTGGTTTGTAATGTGTCAGGCAGAATGCAAAGTGTAAACTACAGCAAGGGAGAATTTAGGAGTTTGCACACACCTACTCATGAGAAGACTTATCAGACTTTTTGGTTTTGTTTTCCAAAACAAAAGTCATTGATTTAGGAAAAAACAGCATGGAAAGGTCCACTATTTGGAAGTGTAAAATAGACAAATTTAGGCTAAAGAAGAGATGCACATGTTTAGTAATAACCATAAATCATCAGTGGAAGTATTTCCCAAAAGATGTGATAGATAGAATATTTAAATGAAGACTTTCTGAGTTGTAAAAATCTCTGAAGTGGATTCTTTGCTCTAGATTAGAAGGAAGGCCAAATGATTATTTAGGAGATAAATGGTCCTGCCTGGCTTGAAAATTCATGTATTTATTAGATGTAAACAAAATGGAAGCAGATGTACATTCTCATTTACCCGAGTACTTGAGGGGAGAAAAAGCAATACAGCACCACCATACAAATATTCTCTCTTGGCATAGGAAAGAGCAGGCTTGTCCTTGCCTCTCAAACAGGATGCTGTGGGAACCAGCTGAATGAGGAACCTTTATTAGAGGTCTGATTAACAAAAAGATTATTGCTGAGTGGTTTTTTAGGGCATCTGATTTAGAGATGGAATGGTCTCTGTAACTTTAATCATGGCTTATTGGCAATGCAGATAATTTTTTAAAATGTTAAAGATATATATTTTAGATAGATATGTCTCTGTCTGTCTCTCTCAAAACCAAATTTGTGATAATTCTGGCTATTTCAAATTGTAGGTTGTTTAATAGGTGGTCCTTAAATGAGATTGGCTATGTGATATGTAATGAAATTCTGAGATGCACCTGAATTTACTAGCCACACTTAAAAAATGTGGCCACCACCTTTAAGCTAAACTGTAGCAAAAAGCAAATGCTTTTATGTCATCCTTATGGGGGATAACATCCCAGGAATCCAGTCTGTGGTCTGTTTGATGTAGGGAGAGCACAGGGTCTGCTGAGGCTGCTGAAAACCCATAAATAGCATTGGGATCTGAAACATATTTCCAGGCAAAACTTGTTCTGCCTTCCAGTAAGCAGTAATTTTCAATGACCAGATTTGTGTCAGAGCACTGTGTATGAGATCCAGGTGTAGACAAGTTCAGTGTTAAATGGTCATCCTGCTGTGGCTTGATTAGAAATGGAGCAAAGAGCAGTGCATCAGCTTGTCCAAATAAGATACCTTAGAAAATGGAAACACTGCTGAGAGAAGCTTTTAAGGCGAGCTCTTTAACTCTCCAGTGCTTAATTTTATGAAAGTGTTGTGTATCTGCAAACCATTCGGTTTTGATTTGATTTCATTCAGATTTTGATTCACAGTGAGTGCTGATTTTGGTTGCCTAATTTGCTGCATTAAGATATCCATGTTCTATTCAGTCTTACCTGCATACAGTGCCAGTGCTGCATTTCAAATACTTGATGAGCACAGAAATGAGCTCATTGTTAGGTGACAATATGATATGGTAAGGTGATACTTTTTAAAAATAATAAATTCTCTTTTTCCTTGGAAAGGAAAGGAATGGAGAAGGTGTTTGCCTTCTTTCTTCTTGTCTCCTGAAAATACCATTAAGATAGGATATATTATGGCTTCTCATTTAAATTGGAGAAATTTTTTTTAATATGCATTAATTATCTTTCTTGCCTAAGAGCTGGGTACTTGAGGGCCTGATCCACCATCCATTGCTGTAAATGAAAAGCCTTCTCTAACTGTAAATACTGGATTGTTTGCCTGGTTTTGACAAGATTTTCCCATCAATAGACTGAATTCAGAGGCTGGTTCACAGTCATGCTCAGCATAATAAGTTTCTTATTTTTTGCTCTAAATGGGTCAGTTTTGAATATCTCCCTTTTAAAAGGAAGTTTGAGATATTAATTTATTCTCAGAACAAATGTCCTTCCCTTAGATCTTCACTTTTCATAAGTCTATAACAGAAATAGTAACAAAACCACCTGAAGCATCCATTCATATACCTAGAAACAGTTTATGGGGACACTGAAAGACATTGATGTTATCTTTTTAATATTGTAAGGAATAATCCTATTAAAGAAGAAACAAGGAAAACTGTTATGCCCACAAGGCAGAATTATCCAAAGTTGATTGGAGAAGCTCAGGTTACTCTACAAAGCCCAAGCTGTGTGCTGGCCTATCTTTCCATCAGGGCTTGGTGAATGAACAATCATTTGTGGATTCTGCTCATCTCTCTTTGCGAACTTTGTTCAGTGGAATTAGATACAACTTTGACAAATTAGAAGTGCCCCTTAGCCCCACTGTCCCTGCCACAGCACAGTCTGCCAATTGTGCCTGCTTTTCTGAAGTTGGGCTGCATCAGAGCTGTCAATGGCAGGCCTTCTACAAAGCTACACTTTTTAATAAGGGAATCTGTCAGCACTGGCTTCACCAGTCTTCCAACCTTCTCTTAATCCACAGCGCAAAGTGCCTTCCCTTTGCCTTCCCTCTGTTGTGACTTGGACTCTGAAATAAATATCCCCTTTGTTTACAATATGCCAGCAACAAAATTAACCTTTGGGATTAATTGCAGCAGAGAGTGGCCTGTGTTTCATCTTTCCTCATAGTACAGGTTTGGGATTAAGTAAAACTCAGCCACCTGCCTAACCAATGTCTGTTACTTCCGTTGCTGAACCCCTGGTTTTGCTCACAGTTTCTTAAAAGATGGTGCTGGTTACTGAGCTTTTTATATTTTCAGAAAAGTTGATAGAAATTTCAAGTAGTGGCCTTGGGGACCACTATATCTGCAGCTGACTTGGTGAGGAGGGAGAGTGGGATTAAGCAGTATGTTCCAGCTCTGCATAAAATCTGTTAGTAACTGTTTTGTGGTTCAGCACAGAAAACCAGCACTGCTGGACCAGGTGCTACCTCTGATTTATGCTACTCAGTTATATCAAGAGAATTGTTCTGGCAAAGGGTTTTCTACCTTCTATTTCACTGTATTTTTTTCTTTTTTTTCCTTCTTGTATAGAGCATTTGTTAAATCTGTCATATTGGTAGGACTGGAAATTAGCAGCATATTCTGTCACAGAATTGAAAATGCCAAGTTCTTTACTCTGACCTGTCATTCCTGTTGTGCCCATCCTGCTTGCACTGATCTGGAGGAGCTTGTGGTTTTAAAGGTGTTGGGAAGTTGCTTCATGGCCCTTATCTGAACCTGTTTGCTGAGATGGGTTCTTGCTGCACGTGAAGTAATGAAATTTTAGCATTTGCTTACTGGGTCTGTAGAGACTGGCCTGGACAGGTCCTTCAGTTCTGTATGGGCAACCAACCCCCAGCTCTATTAGCAAAACAAACTTTTACGAATTGTCTTTGACTCATGGTATTTCCATAAACTGTCACAGGGGACTATGATGTCCCTTGACCACTTACTAGAGGTCATAAGAGGAATTTGTTGCTTTCTTCAGAAAACATCATCACTGAATCCCCTCACTGCCACTGAGGATAAAACTGCTCCATAGAGCCAGCTGTCATTTTAGCTTTGAAGGAAAATCAATGTTATCTGCATTCTGTGTATATCTGTGCATGTGCCTCCCCCTTATGTCATACAACAGTTCAGTGTTGTTCATTCTTAATCCTGTGTGAAATAAGTGTTTTCAATTCAAAAGTAACTAACTTTCCCCAGTGTTGGGGGAAAGAAAAAACTGGATAGGAGAGTGTCACACTAACAGAGCATTTATTGGATGTATGGTTTCAGTGGCATGGCTTCAGTGTGTTCAGTTCACAAGATATTTAACACCAGAGAATCCACACAGGAAGGAATCTCATAATACCCTGCTGCCAGAAAACCTTCAGACTCTCGTGCTGTCTTAGACACAGAAGTCAATCAACCACAAGAACCAAATAAAAAAGGAACCAGACCTCATTAGTTTCAATCCTCACGGCACTATTTCTTTCATTTATGGTTGCTCTGGAAGCGGACATGGCTTTCCAGTGATGCATGTGCTCCACACCTTCATCAGCTCAGGGTTAGCACTGATTGCTTGGGGCTGCTCTTGGAAAGGACTTCAGTGAGCACAGCCTGCAGCAACCTTTCTCTGGAAGGGCACCTACTATTAGCCCATAAATCTTGAGCTTTGTGCTCAGTTCTGGCTACCTGTTTATTTCAGAATATAATTCAAGATGTTGGTTATAATCTTATTAAACCCTTAAAGGCTTGGGACAAGGTTAGCTAAGAAAATTGCTTCTCCCTCTCACCCCCACTTCATGCCCTATCATGGGAGTTATGATCTTTTGGGTTCCTGTGATTATTCTCCCTGCAGTCACCAACGTGGCTTTGCTGGGGAAGCAGAGTGTGTGCCTCTGAAACACGCCTCCAGCAGCCTGAAAAAATCCAGGTTTGCTGAATGCAACACGAGGAAAACAACTTCCATTAACATTTTGAAATTTCCTTGGATATTTTTCTGCAGAAGAATATCTGCAGAACTCTGTTCTCTGGTGATGTACACCATCATCTCTGGTATTTGCTGGTTCTGCTGCATTGCTGCTGAGTGCCCCACAGTTGTGGTGTGTGATTTTTTTTAAAAAACAAAATGGATAAAACTCCAGTGTTAATACTTGTTGTTTTGCAATGAAACGTGGCAGATGAGATCATGCTCTATGACTGCTCATGCTGCAGCTAGGGAAACCTGGAGCAGTGAAGCCTGAGAACTGAGCTCCAGAGACAGCTGGAGTGACGTGGGAAAGGTCAGTGGAAAGTGCCGGGGGATTGATGAGCTCCTTGGTGAGGTGCTAGAGGCCAAGAAGGGCATGATAAGAAATTAAAGCAGTGAGACACTGAGAGGAGGCAAGGAGTGGGTACAGAGCCTCCCTCAGTATTCCCTTGAGGACCTTGTTAAGAGAAATTTTACTGCAAGCCTTAAAGGGGGGCAAATACCTTTTTTTTTTTTATTATGGTGCAAACATTTCCTCTGATGTAAAACCTTCAAAGGCTTTTATGTCAGCTCTTCTATACTTCAAAAAAAAGTGCATAAAATACTGGTACAAAGTGAACTAAAAGATGCAATGCCTGCTAGATTTCTCATTTTGGAGGTTTTTACATATCTTTACCTCCTCACAGGTGATCTTCCTGCATCAGTAGTCACCTTCTGTGGCTGTTTCACTGTTAAGCTCTTTGTACCACACCAGTTTGATTGGCTTGTGTTGGGCTGCTATTGGAAAGGAAATGAATAACAATATTTTGAATTTTATAAAAGAAAATGCCATATCCATCCCACTCCCCTTGTGTGGAATCTGATCTTAAAGGTCTTGCAGAAATTTATGTTACAGATATAGACTTCACATCATTTTGTGGTCTTGACTTGCACGCCACAAGTTTTGTAATATCTGGAGCTAGCAAGGCAGAGTCAGCAACAGCCTTTCAGTGTGTGGCCAGCCAGAGAATGACAGTGTTTGCAACAACTTTTGATGTTTTAAAGTATTTGTTTTTCTTTTTCATTAAGACAGAGGCAATGGCTCTTGAGCATTTCACAGGAGGGAATTTTGTGGAAGAAGTCAGGTTTTTGATTTTTTTCCCTTCCCTGTGACAGAACAGTCCAGCCTAGGCCTCAGAGACCTTCCTTTTGAAAACTTTGCTGAAATAGATATCACTGTGAAATGTTCCCACAAAATCAGCATATTTTGATCAAAAGAAATATTTTGCTAAGAATTGTTCCAGGCAGTTCCCCTCTTGAATGTCTTAACTGTTTTAATCCAAGTCAGTTTTCCATGGCAGCAAGCTGCCTGTGATGCCTCTGCTCCTGCAGCCTTTTTCTTCCTTCAGAGCAACATGGAGAGCAATCTCTTATTATACTTACAGGGGAAGAATTTACTATTCCCTTATTCCATCAAATTATATAAATGAAATAGTGGTAATAATTCTAGCTCATCAATAAAAATACGTTTACTCATCATCTATGCCAGACTGAAGACGTAATTAAACCATACAGAGGGTCTTGAAGTGATGTTAGCATTTTAATACAGAGAAGTAGAAATATTCATGGAAGGCCAAATCATGATTTGTAATTTTACTGAGGTCATTGCAGAGCTTGTGATGATATTACCTTCACTTAAGGATATAATAATGAGCCACACTTAAGTTCAGATAAAACCTAGTGGGACGCTGGCAATCAGACCTGCAAGCCCTTGCAAAGAGGCTATTAACAACTAAAACTGAATCAGTGCTTAAGCAAAAACTGCAGAGTTACTCCTGCTTTTCTAAATATTCTGCTGATGGAGCTTTGTTGTTCACTTTTGATGTTCATTAGATCAGTTTCAGATAACCATGAGCATTGAAGTCATGTCAAATTAGAAGTTCTGTGTAATGTTTTAATGAGAAACTGGTGTGAAACTTGACTATGGTGACCAAGGATTTGCTTGGAGAACTGGGCTTTGTTCTGTTGAGAAATGCAAAGTAGAAACTCAGAGGCTGCAAAATCCTTGTGGATGAAGGAAGGTGCTCCCAATGAGTTCAAATCAAGAAATGAAAACCAAACCCAGAAAAAACGTTGAGATTGGGTTCTGTTCTGTATGTCATTGTATTGGCCTAAATTTATATGCAGGTTATGCTCAGCAATAAGGGTCTTTTTATACTGTAGAGGTACTCTGTGGGGATTAAGCCTTCTCAATTTACATGATATGAGGGAAGGCAGTGTTAAGTGCCTTTCATGATGAGACCTTCAGATCATACTGACTAGGAGCTCCAGAGGAAATTTGGCTCAGGTGCTGTCCCTGTGAGTGACTCTATGCAGTATTTTCCTGGCAGCGATAACAGTTTGGATTATATTTAACCCAATATAAATTGGTTTTATTTGCATGGTTATTTTTAACCTGCTGAATTCTCTGGCCAGCTCTGCAGCAACCATGTGGAAACAAATTATCTCAGACAAGTGCTGCTGCAAAAAATCACTGAATGTCAGGGCACTGCTTCAACCACCAAGAGAAATGCAATGTGCAATGTGCACCTAACCAAAGTGAATGGTTGTGTGTTTAGAGATACATCTCTTTCAGGTTCCCAAACCTGCTGGCTTTCCCTGCTCTCTGCTATCCCTCTCCATTAACTGACACCTTGTCCTGCATCATCTCAGGAAACTGATACAGCCTTTAAAGACATAATTTTGTAAACTGGAGAATTTCTCAAGAGCCTACAGCATAAGGGAGTGTGGGTTTATACCTGCCACAGCTTGGAGGTGAGGAGGCTCTGGTTGTTGTGCTGTGTCCTGTGTACAGCTCTTCACGTGCCCTTGGGGTACAATTCTCCATCTACAGCTGCTTTTTCTTTTATTTCCTTCCATCTTGTGTTTTTGCAATCCAGACAAACTATTGAAAATTAGTCTTCTCTCCCTAAAACACGAAGTAGTCCCCAGCAATAAGCAACACACAAGGATTGTGTAAAGCTGAGACCTTTGGCTCTGCAGAAGGAAAGAAGAAAAGCATTTCCTTGCAGATGCAACGTCCATCTCATAGTCAAGTGTCTGTGCTGCAACTGGCTTGTGTGCTAAATCCTTTCCTAGCTCAGCTGGTTTACTCTCAGGGAAAAAAGTGCCTCTCTGAGCCAAGGACCAGGCAGTGTGGGATGGGGCAAGGGCAGCAGCCATGAAAGGATGATGATTAGGGCTGTGTTTACGGGAAAATCTGGGGAAATTCTCAGACCTGATCTCTCTGCCTTTAAACTTTGGATTATTCTTCAGCAAGGAAAAAAACACAAACGTCCTAGTATATATGTTTAATTTTTGGTTTTTTTGTTGGTTTTTTTTTTGTTTTGTTTTGTTTTTTTGTAGCTGCCATTTATG
>VXBC01005922.1:210796-266902 GCA_013399945.1 Ploceus nigricollis | reverse complement strand
TTCATTTGTTCTCCAGAACTGAAAAGTTCTCATAGGGTTTTGCAGCACTGAAAGGTTGACTTTGTCTGGGCTTTGTATTGCGGAATTGCTCGCCATGCCTCTCATTGTCGGCTGTGTGGTCCCTGCTGCTGCGGTGCCGGCTTCATTCAGCGCCTCTCTTCATGCAGGGTGACAAAAAGGAGAAGCTGCTGCTGCCACTCCTGCCCTTCTGCCTGCAGCACAGCTGGCTGAAAGCAGCTGAGCAGGCAAAGTTCACTGTGAGCTGTGCCAAGATGGCCCTGGCCACGCGGCCCTGGCTGCGCTGCCGCTCGCGGCACTGGGATGGCCCTGGCTGCAGCGCCTCCCCACCCCTGGTAAAAAGAGAGTCTGAAACGTGGCTTATTTCCTTCTTAAATATTTATTTTCCTTCCTCTCTTCCTCACAGAGGCGTTACCAACTTCTCCAGTAGGGCCAGCAATATGTCCACGTCAGGGCCTTCAGGGATTGGTTCTGCTAGACACAGCTTCGAGCAGGTTTTTTTTTTTTCTCAGAAGCTGCCTCTGTGGCTTCTCCCACCCCCCACTAAAAAATCAGGCTGTGTCAAACTAACACATTCTGATTTCCCAGGTTAGGAATACTGCAAATTAAACATGATGCCTATTCCATGTGATCTGTACAGTCTTCTTGCTCTTTCTGTGCCACTGAGCTTCTACCACATCTGTAAGTGTAGGTTAAGAAACAGGAATAATTGTGGTACTTGGCAGAAATACTGATGACAGAACAGTGCATTTCTTTATTCACAATTACTGACTGATTTTTAATAGCTTTGCGTGTTGAATTAAAAGAAAAGTCTCACCATATGGGCAATATGAGTTGAACTGCCATGTTGCAGAAAACTCTGGTGAACATATTGGGGAAAACAGAAGCATTTGGTCTTTGAAGATTCTTTTTGGGGGGGAATGGACAAATTTAAACTGAATCTATTGTAATTGATACTTTCCTTGTTCATCCTCTGTAGTTGTGCAGCCTCAGAACAAATATGTGATATTGAATTTCTGGCCAGGCACCACTGCTCAGATGTAATCTGAGGTGGCATATCTGCAGATACCTGCACTTCTGACTTCCCTACAGCTGCTCGTCAGGTCAGGATATACCATATGCCATGGCAGAACTGTCTCATCTCTGTGCTGGAGATGCTAAGTCAATCACATAGGTTTTGCTACGACTTTTGACTGATGACAGAGCTGTCTTGGAGAGAATGCACCATTCCTGGTACCTGAGTTGACATATTTAGAGTATGTTCCAATATCTCTATGTATCACCACACTGTGCCATCATTCCCCCAAACTCTACTCTCTCCCCTGCCTTCCCCCCTCCCCTTAAAATGATAGATTTGCAACATCTGGCTGTGCAGTTGCCACTTTAAGTTATTTCCCCAGATGCAAAAAGTGGCAGCAGTCCAAGAAAGAGCCAGTTTACTTTAACACGCTCATGGAATTCTTCTGTACTCTACTTTTCAATAATCACAGTGGTTTGAATCCTAGCTTCAAAACATTCTGGTGAAGTACAAGCTCTGTTTGCTAAATGGAGAATCAAGGCATGGGCCAGAACAACATGAAAGCTGCTGGTAGACACAAACCTGTCTGAACTCTCTTTGTTTGTGGTGCTGATTAGCTGGTGGGTGTCTGTGTCTTTCTATACACAGAAAATATCATGACTCAAGTCCCAGTGCCCAGCCAGGGCTCCCATGCCAGACCATACTGCTTGAAAATCTTATGGCAAACCTACTTTCCTTAAAATTTCATTAAGAAGCTGTTCTCCTTCACCAGGAATTAAAGTCCTGTAATTTCTACAGCTTCCATTGCAGTTGTGTTTGCGTTCTCAAACCCCTGTGGAGCACGGTGCAGGATTTCCCACCTTCCCAGTGCTCCCACATGGAGCTTTTCCTCTGCAGATGGGCTACAAGTGGTCATGGGTGTGGTAACTCCTCCTTCTGAATTGCCTCGGTGGCAGCAAGAACCACTGATGACAGCCTGATTTAAAGATGTCTGTAATAAAATGAGCATAACCATAAGTAGGGGAGAATTAGCCAATTACTGCTGCTTAGGGATCTCTTTGTGAGGTTATTCCAAATGAATTGTCTGGGAGCTGGATTAGCTTCAGATGCCACCAAGGGACAAGTGGTTAATTGTGATGAGTTTTTGTGTTATGCCACTCCCTAACAATAAGGTTGTTCTTAGGAACAGGGCATGGTACATGTCAGGAGAAGGTGCCCATTATAAACAGAGGTTGGAATAAACTCAAGCTCTGATAGTTTATTATTAGAGGTAGCCCAGAGAGATAACAGGAGAAATTTCTGTGTATTTAACAGATGCTTATCCATCAGCACCATGAAAAGTGTTACGAAAACTTTTAAAGAAGGGAGGGTGTCCTTTCTCTCCACGCCCCCCCTCTGAAGGCTCAGTGTGTGTGCACATAAATCCAAAACATATAAAAGTCCCAGCTGACATGCTGTGTTGTGACAAGTCATCTCAGATTGTGTCAATCATATTGCCTTATGCTATATTAAGTGACATACTATAATGTGATTGATACAACACGAAATGACACATCATTGTACAAAATATCATCTGGAAAATTTAGGAAACTACTGAGGAGCAGAAGCTGACTGTGGCCTTTCAAGTTTTGAGGCAGGAAAACTAAAGAAGTAAAAGGAACTCCTTGGAATCAGACCTGCTGCTGCCACTGAGAATAAAGTCAAGTGTGCTCTAGTACCTGAATCTTTTCACTGGTAATTAGTGGGTCAGTTTTAAAAAATGCTCTGTTTCTGTGGCTCTGCATTGAATTTCTCTGAACCACTAGGCACATCATTAATCGTTAGTGTATCTGCACCATACAAACAGGGCTGCAAGCTAAATGCAACCAGTTTCAGCTCAGGAGAAAAGAATAAAAGCCCTTTCAAAGCCAAACCAAACCAGACTGTTCTCCCTTTTCTCCTTCTGGATTCTGCTTTCCTCCCATGCCTTCTCTTCCTTATTTTTTCTGTTTTATTTATATAGTGACTGCAATCTCAAATGCTGAGATGTCTCTAGACCCCATCAGAAAATCCACTGGGGGCTGGAGTGTCCTCTTGTAGCAGCAATGGCACTGGGCTTCCCAATCTTTGGACTTGGCATGAAGCTTGTGGGTGACTGTATTTTGAGAGCATCCTACCCCAAAGCTGCATGGCATGGCCTCTTGCTCTTGCCACCTGTAGGCATCAGAGCAAACTAAGCTTGGTATGTTAATAGTATTGTGTTATAGTGGCTGCTGGAGCAAGTAAAAATTTCCTGGAAAGGGGAATTTCTCTGAAATGAGAGCTTTAAAGTGAATAGGAGCTCTTGAATTAGGTATCTGCTGCAGTAGATACTTGCTTAATGGGATTTAGAGGTTGCTTTCTTACACTTGTGGGGAAAAATGGGCCAGGTAGAAAAATTTAAACCTAATTTGGGGCTGCCAGCAGGTATAAAGCCAAAAATTTTGAAGATGGAAAAAAACCCCAATAATTGGCTATATGTCTTTTTATCATACTAGAAAATGGTATAAAATGGACAGTACTCAGTTTTTCAGTAACTTTTTTATTTTAACAGCCTCTCATCCCTTTCCTTCTAGTGGTGGAGACTAAGGTTTTTCTGTGGCAGGGAGTTAATAGTGATAATTTGTTCTTTCCAGAGACAAAAGGGTTGTGTATGAGATGCTTTTGCTGCTGTCTGAGCCTTATTCCCCTCTGCCTCGAGGACAGGACAAGAAAAACACACAAAGAAAGACAATTAAATCAGGGGAGCTGTTTCTCTGTTTGGTGCTGACTTTTACCTGCAACTTCATGCTACATGGAGACACTGATGGACTGTGCTCTTATTCCAGGCCAGTTTTGATCTTTGGGCCATTTAACTTTGCCTGTTCTAAAATGTGATTTACATCAGCTTTTAGCAAGCCCAGTAAAGCTGTTCTTAAACAAAAGAGAAAAGCAATAGAAATTAAAATTTAAAAAACAAATAAGTGAAAAAAGAAACCCCACCAAAAAAGTGTACCACAAAAGACAGGAGGGAAGAGAGAACCATAAGGAAGGGCACTGCAGAAGATTCTTTTATGTGCCATTACAGATGTCCAGGGTATAGCCAGTGTTGGGGAAAGTGCTGAAATCATCCCTCTGAGACACAGAAAGCCCAGCAGTGTCACAGGGAAACCTCCCCAGTTCTCAGTGTAGCTATCTGAAGAAATTGTGAAAGTATTAATATTTATTTTTCCTGTGGTTTGTATTTACTGATAGAAGCAACTCGGCAGATTGAAATGGGTCCAGTAAATTCCAGTAATGCAGCTTGCACCTCTCTGGCCTGGGCCAGATTTGGTTTGTGATCATGCCATACAGTCAAGAAATGAGGTGTAGAGGGGTCAGAGAAGCAAGGTATTTAAGGCCAGCATTGCTTTAAATGGTCATCTCTAAATTTCCTGATGTGCCTTTAGCCAGCACTGAACACAGAGTAAATTGTGACCTTCTATAAGCTTGTTGCAAGGAGATACAGCCGTTGGATGCAGGTGTATGGACAATATTAAATCTCAGTTGAATCTGTTTGAATGTTTGCAGGATTCTGAGGCAGGTTTATCTCATCAAGTCAGTCCAACAGCAGGTACCATGTAGCTGGATACTCCTGAAAACACTTGCAAGTCCAAATAGTGTCAGCCCTCGATTGGAACATCATTACTAATTCAATACTCAATATTATCAATCTCTTGTTAAAAGAAAAAAAAAAAAAAAGAAAAAAAATCACTCATCTGGAGAAGGAGTGGGAAATATGCTGTATAAGCAGTCCTGTGGCTGGAATTGTAACCAGCAATTATGCAAAACCTGGGAAGACTACGTGGATAATTCGTGAACTTGGATAGTTAAATATACAGCCAGTTTAGTAAAATAAATCAAACTGCACCAGAGATAATAAAAACAAAGAAAATCCTAAAGCAGGCTGCTTTTTTCCTTAACCCACACTTGAAGAGGAAGGGGATGGGGCAGGGAATAAAGAGGTGCCACATTTGTTTGAATTTGGAAGCAAGTGCAATCTTTCTTATTTTATTCAAATCTTTTCTGAATTAGCAATTCCTGTTCTGCAAATGGTAATGGTTATGGTCATGGTCAAAGCACAGGGCAGTGTTTGCATTGATGTGTTGTGTGGTAATGCTGAATGTAGAAAGTCATTAGTCATTCATAATAAAAGGCAAAACAGTGAGAGAGGATACAGGGCACCTTACAGCATTTGAGCTGCACAGTGCTACAGCCAGTTTCTCAGCTGGTCTAAAGTGGCAAACCCCAGTGAGCTGTAAATTGTGCATTTTAGAAATATGGCCTTTGTTTCTTTTTGTTTTGCTCATGCAAAAGTCTAGTATTTTGTAGTGGCTAGTCCTGTTTGTTCAGGAATTGCATGCCCGTGTGAGCTAATTTAATGAATGGATATTGTCTTTTGGGATTTTTTTCTTCTCTGCACGTCAGTTCTCTTTTTCTGAATGGAGTTCAATTATTATTATAGCATATATTACTTTGGATCATTTTACTGCTCAATCAATACACATATCTGTACAATAAATATTGACGTTGCTTTAATGCTCTACAGTGTTCACTATGTCAAGATTATTTCAGTCAGAAGCCACCCATTACTACTTGTTTCTAATATTTCCTGTCCACTCAATTTGAAAAAATTTGCTGCTGAAGCTTCTCTTCTGCCCTGGTTTCAAAAGATAAATGGAGGTAAGTACAGTGCCCTCGGATTAATGCACTAGGCAGGATGACTCAGACTCCATTCCTCTAACTCTTGCATGTGTCATTTTGTGTCTCCTGTACTTTCTTTCTCCTTCTGGCCATTTTTTATCTCATCTTTGAGAGCTGGTAGGTAGTTGGGATTGTGTCTTGAAGAGCACACACATCAGGGCTCAGATTTCACTTATAACTCACCTAACAGTGCTGATATATGGGCTGCTGTGGAAGAGTGAGAAACCCGTGCTAGAAGTCGCAGCACACACATGTTGCCCTGATTTTTAAAAGTGTTAAGTTTTCTTTTATAGTTCTTTTGAAAGCTTTAAAGTTCTCTTAAAACTCCTTCAGCCTTCTGTTCTGTTTACATATTTTTGAGTCAGATTCCCACACAATTTCATGTATAAATAGATAGTTTACATACTTTCTCCATAGGTGGAGAAAGAATGATTGATTAATTGATGCTTTGACCAGTGTGATTGGAGAGGTGGTAATTTCATCCTCCAATCCACGGTCATCTTTAGAATTGTATAAATTGCAGAGTCAAAAATAAAACTCTCTCTTTCTCCTCTTCTGAGTTCATCAGACTTCTGTGTGCTCATTTTGTGTCGAAGTGTAACACACACACACAGAGGCACGTGGAAGAGGGGAGGTGAGAACAGCACGGTTTTGTTATTTCTCTCCTGTAATGTCTTCAAGAGTGAAGGAACTAGGGGAGAGATGTACCATAAGCCAGCCTTAAATGTTATACTGCCAGTCTTAAATGTTATACTACCAGCACAAACTCTCAGTGGTGAGACAAATACAGCATCTTTTTTAGAAAATCAGAGGCAGATTTTCCCGTTATTCCCGTGCGAGCGTACGGGCTTCAGTGGGCGCTGGCAGTGGTGTCTGGCTCAGCACATTCAGTGAAACACATATGGCTAATCATTGAAGTCTGAAAACACTGGATCACCATTCTGTCTGTCTGTTGTGAAAGGCACAGTGAGAGTTACTTGAAGACTGCATTCAAGTTGAAATAATTGCCACTTTTAGTGTTTCCCATCTGGGACAATATTGTCTTATTTGCCACCAAGTAATCATAATATCTGTCTGGCATATGTACCATGTTAACACAAACACGTATATGTGTCTGCATGTGTATGTATCTACATTCCACCTTCTTTGCTGTGCAGTGTGGCATCAGGTCAGTAGCAACTATGAAAGAATCATAATCTGTTTACACACAAATGCATGTGTATTTATGTCCTTGAAGGGAAAAAGTCATTCAGATTGTTTGATCTTCTACATTCCTGGCTCCTTCTGCAGGCTGGGAATTGAAGTAATCATGACAATGTAAGGGAGATATCTACAGTAAGGGACTAAACTTAGCCCAGAGTCACCAAGCTGAAAGTGGACTTGAAAAACAAGTGTGTTTAAAACTGCTAGAACGTCACTGGTACCTTGGGAATCCTGTTCCTAGGTGGCTGCAGGAGGAAATGCTGTAGTAATGCACTGGCACTCAAAGCCAAAGGGAGATGTCTTGCTTAGCTGAGGATTTTGGGGCTAACAATCCCACTGGCACAGTTTCTCAAGTCTTTCTTATCTTCTGGCAACGCTTAAGGTTCAATATCCTTGACACCTGTTCTTCCACCATTGCTTATAGTTGCTTTGGTTTTTTGCTCCTAGCTTTGAATTGTCCCAGTTTTATATAGGCTGCATTTAGGTGAAGCTAATGTCTCTGAGTGAACAGTACTTTGTACAATTATCATTCATTTTCCATGTACTCCTTACGTGAAAAATACACGTGAACTACTAATTAATTGTTATTATTGATGGAAATGATTGCTAATAAGTTTTATAAGGGTGAAAAAAAAAGGAGTTATTAGGAAAGTCTATATTGTAAGGGACTTGGCACTGGAGACAAGAAACCAAATGTTATGCCACTTTTTCAGAGCTGAAAGCTCTCATTTTCACCGTGTCATTTATTCATTGCCATTTATGACAATTCTAATTGAAGCATTGCACTGGGGAGGGAAGCTACCCAAAACAGTTCTAGGGAGATCTGATGAGTTTAAATGAGTGTGTTTTTGCATCTCCATATCCATTATAAAACCCTGTTCTTTCATAAGGCTTGGAAGAAAAACTACAAAGGTTTCTGGAGATTGCTAAGTTAGCCAGGAAATACCCCTTAAAGCACCTTGTTGATCTCATGCCTTGATCTGACATTCAGCTCACAGCATCTGTCTCTGGCCTCCACTCTGGTGCTTAGTTAACTTTATATGGCATTTTGACTGCCCCCAGCTTTTGTGATCTCTGGTTCAAAGGGTTCAGAACATCATTACAGTGTTTATTGCTGGGACATCATTGCCTCTTGCCCAAGAGACAAGCTGATAGGGACCATATCAAACACAATGTCAGGAAGCACCTTTATTCAGCGTGCCACAGAGAAGCCACAGGTTCCTTTTTTTTTCCTTTTAATTTTATGACATTCCACTCCAAAGATGATCAGATTATTCTCTGCTCCCAGAAGCACATTTTCAACTCAGTCTTCTTGAATTGTGGCACTACCTGATTTCTTTTTCTGTAGGCAATGCTGATCAAATACTTCCTTTTAACCAAACTTGGCTAACACCGATGCTCAGAATCTGGGAAGACATTCATGTTTTCCTAAGGCAAATGGAATTCCATGGATTGTTTCTTCCTTCATAAAGCAAAGGCCATCTGAGTTAATGTCTCTTCTGTGCACCAGAAAAAGTGCTGACCCAGCTGGGGGCACTGGGATTCAGAGCTGGGTCCTCAAGAGCAGATGGTTTAACAGGCTAGTTCATTAATCAACTCTGCTTCCCCAAGCACTATGTTGTACTTTTTCTTCCCCCCTTTTTTTTTTTAGCAATCAAGTGCTGGGTAAGAGAAATGTAACTTCTTTTCTTTTTCCAAGAGATGGCACCTGATGTGTGTGTGCGCCATTATATTTCAGTTATTTACAATTAGTGAGCTAAAATGCAATAGATGTTTATAAGTGGTTACAACTAAATTTTTCAGTAAACATGCTGAATGGATCCCATACATTTTCATGTGCTTTAAATGCTTCTTAATGTAAAAAGAGAATTTGTTTCAGGTAGACAGAATAATCCAGTCCTGGGATTTACTTGTTAGAGGTGAAAAAAGAGTCAGCTAACAAAATCTTTAACACAGTCAGACAGGTAGAAGAGTCCCAAAGCCTCTTAATACACATAACCTAAAATGAATTACTTTCATTTCTGGTTAAGCTCCTGAATACTTGTATAAATGCTTGAAAAGAAATGAAAAAATATTGAGGGAACAGAACATTTCTATTGCTCCCTGTGAAAGATCTTTAGCTGAAGGGGAATGCATTCCTGCCAGGCAGCCTGTAGAAGTAAGCTTGTGTGTGGTAATTCCTTTACATTCACAGCCAATAGCTTGCAGACCCAAGGGATGAAATGATATTTTAATCTGACTTTGTTCCCTGTAACCCCTCTGCATACTAACTCTGTGTTTGAATGCCTAGAAGTGAGCTGTTCCAGGGCAAGTCTGGGTAGTGCTGTGGAAACCTGTGTGAGGAGTCCCATGTGAAAGTGTTAAATGGTACTTCCAAAGAATTATTGTTATAATTTTATTATTATAGTTTTTCCACATAAGGGTTTACAGTTGGTGAAAGGCAGTGAATCAACTCTACTTTGGAGGCAGAGACTCCATCAGCTCCTCAGTATCTGCTGTCTGTCCAGTCCACCCATTTATTGCAGCAGGAATACCTTTCCAAAAATGAAAAGTCTCAGGGATGTCCACATATTTGCTCTCTCTGCACAATGTCATATGGAATAGGAAGTGAAGGGATTCCAGCTGGTATCATCTGCTGTTATTTTTACCTGCTCAGGACAAGCATCAGTTAGCATGTCTTTTAAGTCACTGATAAGGTAGTCTGAACTGGTCTCCGTGGTTGTACAATGCCACATTTATACATCTAATCCATCCCCAACAAAGCTTTTTGCAGAGACACGAGTATCACTACTCGTTTACTCCATCAAGATGATGCAATAAACATGGTTGGCATTTCCCCACATTCCAGGGAGCAAGAGGAGGGAAAGAGGAAGAGCTGTGCAAAAGCGTGGACATATTTATCTCCCAGTGTTAGAATGAATAAAATTGCTCTGCAATTGAGGCAAAGAAGTGGCTTTTTCCTAAAGTCTGACTGTCTCAGGAGTCTTATCTGTCTTTGTTGAATATGTGTGGATCCTCAGCTCCTAACTCAGGTGCCTGCAGTTGATAGTAACTCTGATGAGGGTAAATTGCACACAAAGTCCTTGTTGGAGCCAGGCGCTGTACCAAGTCCCCAAGCCTTGGTGCATTAGTAGCTGGCTGCTCTTTTATAGACTGAGGTGAGCTGTCATCTGAATGAATAACTGAAGCTCATTTCTCAGAGTAACCCTGTGCCACTGGACATAATTTCTGTCCAGTATTTTCAGTCTCCTAGACTAAAGAAGTGCAATGCTTCATACACTGCTGCTCATGGCAGACTGACTACTTGTGTTGCTGCAGCCAGAATTGCTGCTAGTAAAGTCCAGGGTCAGGAAGCAAAAAGGGTATTTGCATAATATCCACAGATGTTTAATTCAGCCACCTGGTAAGATGTTCAGGGTCCCAGGCACGCTCCTGGGGAGCTTCCAGGTTTCTCCCTGTCCCCAGAACTGTGCTCTTGGGCAGTACAAAGATGATGCCAAGAGAGGAATAGGGAGGGAGTGGCTGAGGGACATAGGAACTGGGGAAGGAGCCAATGGGGTCCCAACAGCCTCTTGTGTCTCCCCAACCCAGGGAATGCCTCCCAGGGTCCCCACACTGGGTGGCTTTTATATTCGAAATAGATGAAAAGTAGCTCAACAGTTTTTGCAGTTTCCTCATCACTGCAAGGCTGGGCTGAAGTACTCTGGGCTTCAGGCAATAAATTATGTCAGGCCAAACAAATTATAAATTGTATCATGAGCCAAACTCACCTTGAAGGGCAGGAAATGAACACATGACTGACTTCAGTGAACATGTAGTCCCTGTATCAGACATCAGTCTGGCCCAGAACATATCTGGGATTGTTTTAATCTCTCCTGTTTCATTTTGTGTCCTTTTTCTTTCTCCGTGGTTTTACAGAACAGAGATGAATTGTAGAAAGCTTCTAAACCCAGCAAAGAAACGAGATTAAGCAGGTGGGGATTTTTGAAAGGTGATGTGGTTAGGAGGGGGTGGGAGGCAGTGTCTGGGATCAGAGTGTTACCTGATGCATGAGCACTGCTGCTGCTGGAGCTCCAGCCTGTCATTCTTTGTTGAGGTGTTCAGTGACTCGGTGTTTTGACCGAGTATATGAATAAAATTAAGATGTTACAGGTATCTCTTCGAGCCAGGTGGAATGAGCTCTCAGAGATATGTAACACACCCAAAATAGCTCAGCTACTTTAGATGGCTTAAAAAACAGCAGGATGACTTCTGTGAGAGTGTTAGAAACATAAAAGTTTTAATAAAGAGCAAAATAACAAATCTCTTATCAGAGAAAAAGACGAGTTAGGGTAGGAAGTTCTTTGCCCTACTAGAAACACCTCACAAAAGGAATTACTTCCTTTGTTTTCTTCTTTTCTAGAGGATTGCTGAGGCGGGACCTTTTGGCTTCTGTCCAATGGGCTGTCCTTAAATTTGATGTGATGTCCCCAAGGTCCTATGAGGTGTCTTTTAAACAAATTAAGGAGAGAAACTTCTGGGCTTCTTTCCTTTTTAAGGAGACAAAGGGTTACTTGTTTACTCCTTAGCAGAAGGTGCATTCCTACATTAAGACACTACTGGATGAGGCACTTGGGGTGCAGGTGAATGCCTTGGCATGTGAAGTGCAAGAGGCACACCAGGTAGTCCTAGACTGGGGAGCTCAGCTTGCAGAAGGAACACGAACCTCCTGAGAGGTAATAGATGGAACAAATTGTGTCCCCTCTGAATGGGTGCTCTGTAGAATGAGTGGATTTGCATGGGACACTTATCTCATAGATCCTGGTGGGATATTTCCTTTGTTGCGATGAAAATGAGTCCAAGCCTACATAAAATAATCTCTACTGACCTGCTGAACGCTTAAGTATAAGCTCTTGTGTAAGCTCTTCCTTGGAGGCTGCTTAGGAAGGGTTCTTGTGTGAGTGCCAGAATTGTAATCCAGCTGACAGGAGGTGACAATCTTGACCTGTATATCAGGGGGAAAAAATTTCAATATTCATTTTTTTAAAAAACACTGTTTAGTCTTGAAGGGCAGAGGGGGTTTCTCCATTGACTCAGATGGCAACAATCTCTCTCAGTCTTTAGGGAGCTTAAAGCCTTTGCCAAGAATGTCCTGAAATACCATTCCCACTGCATTATGGAGAGGGATTTGCAGCACTGTGATGCCATGGTGGAGACTACTTCCTCTCATTGTCCCCTGGAAGCCAAGATTGTGAAGAAACTAGGCAGAAATCTCAATTTGGGTCAAATGACCTGTGTAATTTTAATATTTACAATAGATTGCAGAAAACCATATACTAATGACTTTATATTTCCTTAACTTGGAGACAGCCAAAGAGTATTTGTATTTGAAATATGGCATGAAATATTCCCAATAGTTGTCCTAAATAAACACAAGTGTTTGCATTACCTTTTCACCTGTAACAGATTAAAGTGCTCCTTAGTCATTGGCTGTGAGTGAAACCAAGATCAATCTCTATAATTCTACAAACCATTGTATAAATATATTCTGACTGTTTTTATACATTAATCACAGAAGATTATGAGGGACATGCCTTACTGTGCATATTTCTTGCAAGCAAAACAGAACTGTCTGCAATTGTCATCTCAAAATTATGGAATGGACTGAAAAATAAAAAAAAAACCATAGAGGAAAAGCTGCTATTTCAGGACAGCTGTTCAGTATTTTTGGATAGCTGACTCTTTTCTTCTTTACAAAAATAAAGCATGAGGTTTTTTTTTTTTACTAAAAATAGTGAGCCAAATTCATTAAGGGGATAATTTCAAGTCGCAAATACATCATTTCCTTTCTTCCCAAACCTTGCTGAGCAAGCAACATTTCTTATTGCTGTTCCCTAGAACTTTTTTTTTTTTTTTGAGTTTCCACATTCAGGTCCAGCAAAAATATCCCATTTTCAGACATAAATGATAAAGAAGAAGAAAACAGCTTGCTACAGTTGTAGAACCATGTGCTGTGACTCTCTCATTTCTCTCAGTCCATCACTTCAGACACCACCATGGTGGCTGGAGAGCAACCTGTGTAGTGAAGGGAACCTTGTGCACTCTCACACAGTGTGTGGAGGAGGTCAGGAGTGGACACTATGAGTATAAATCATTGTGGTTCAGGTTAGAATCTATCCTCTAGCAAGTGAAATGTTAAAAATAGATTAATCTGTGAAAATTCGTGCTCATTGGAATAATTTCTCCAAGGTGTTAATTTTGTATTTAGTTAGACATGGTCTTGAGAGACTTAGATCTTAAGGGATGTATTCAGACCCAGTTTGACTGTTTATATTGCTGTTTTGGTGAAGATATGTGGTGTGCTGACTTACCTGTTTTCGTCCCATTCTCTGTCACATTTAGAGGGTTTTTTTTTTTGTTCAGACAAGGCAGAGGATCTCCTCCATTTGTGCAAAAGAGAGGGAGGATGGCAAATCAAATTCCTGAAGATAGAACTGCTTAGAAATGGGTTTTTGCAGTCTAAGAAGGACCAGTTAGGAGGGCCAAAAAATATTCTTGCAGAAACGTTGTCACCTTTGATCTATACAAAAGTGGTGTCAGTTTTTTGCCGTGTAATTGTATCTAATGTTCCAGGGGTACAATCTTTTGACTGAACTGTGTGTCTCTGTGACTGTACAGGTCATATTGTGGGGGGGGAAAGGTAAGAAAAGAGAAGAATGAGACCTGAAATGTAGAATTTAAAGGTCCTAAGCAACGAGGTAGAGCAGTTTCCCCCTGTGGGCCAGTAGCTTGTTCTCCTTCTCTCCCTCTCCCTCTTTCACCTGCCACCTGATCATTACCTCAGCCAGCAGAGTTATGCTACACTGCATGACTGTACTGTCAACAGCATGTGGGATATTATGATTACCAGAGTGCTTTTATGAACTAAATCTTGGGAACTGCAGTCCATGTCTGTTACTGGAATGTGCCTCACACAGCTTCTAATCAAATGCTTTCAGGATCAGATAATTAAGCAATATGGAAATGCAGGTTTAAAGAGGAAAGCACATGCAAGGTTGTTTTCTCAGTTCCCAGTTCTGCAAGGTAATAAATGTGTCCAAGTTCCCCCTGCTCCCTTCAGGTCATGGGAAGCTGAGGGTACTCAGCACCTTTGAACATCTGGTTTTAGCAGCCTGGGTAGCACATTGCATGATCTCTTGACACAGTTGTTCATAACGTTATTGTGGTACTTGGACAGGGACACTTGTACAGAAGTTCTTGACAAGTTGGATTTTTTTTTCCCTTTAGGAAAGCCCATTGAAGGTTTGAAGTCTAATTCTTGCTTTCAGGCTGCCTCAATGGCAAAAAACCCCAAAACATTCCAGCTCTCTTTCAAGTAGTTGGAAAGTGAATCCTACCAAGGGCCTCTGATTATTTGGTTTGGCACTCAATTTTATAATAAAGCCCTTGCAGACACTGAGCCCTCCTTTGGTCAGTGCACTTTTTCATCCCATCAGAGGCCTCCTTGTTCTTGGAAGGTTATAAGTACAAAGCAGGAACATGGATAAAGGCTGAGGGAAAAATCTTGATATTACTAATGACACACAGAGAACAGAAGATTTGAGTGTTATTGCCATAAGAAAACAGAAAGCCTTGTAATTTCATCAGTTTCAGACAAACAATATTCTTTTTGCATAGTAGTGTCCCCTGTTAGTTAAGGTATGGCAAATGTTGTAGACCTCTGGAATCCAAGCACTGCAGGAAAAAGGGTGGAAACAATTTAAGCCCAGTAGGAGAAAGCTGTGTCTGGTGTGGGTGATGATGTTTGAGGAACACTCAAGACCTCAATGGCGAGTGTAAATCTTGACTAAATCTTACACTAAACAGGGATGAAGAAGAAAATTATAGAGGGGTGAGAATAATATAGAACAGTTGCAGTGCACCCTTCAGGGCCTGGAAGGAAAATAAAAATAATCCTTGCTACACAGCAGCATTTCCAGGAGAAAAGGTGGGTGCAGGAGCCTCTCTTCACCCACTTGTTGTACCATTTACTGCTTTCTCCAGAGCAAAACCATGCTATGGTGAAGTTGAATGTGGCTTTGCAGATGTCTTAGGTTGACTTTCCTTGTTCATGAGGCAGTATCAAGATCAGACACAAACTAGAGGAGCAGGAGAAAGAAATTGCATGAATAAAACTAATGTCTGGTGAAAATAATGGAAAAAATTGCCTGAAGGGGACTTTGTGACCTTGGCATTGGTCCTGGCCATAATGTTGCTATCATACTGTAGTTTCCTTGCCTTTTTTTCCTATTTCTGTGTGGCTCAAAAGTTGTAAATCTCTTTGAAAGGTGTCCAAGCACATCTGTAGGTGGTGTTCAAAGAAAGCTACATTGATGGGCAATTCTTTGACTGCCTGTCAGAATTATTAGAATTTACCACCTATTACTACATGGGTGAATCACAGTCCAAAGCCATTATAAATTATTTAGGCATAAATTCTTAATAGTAACCATGGGCAAAAAGTACTATCTGATACTTGTTTCTTAAACTGTTCATTTGACAATAATATTAGCTTCTTTTACTACCTGTAAGCTCCACTCACAGCCAGCCATTTGGTTTGGTTAAAGTACTTTGCTGGAGCACATGAAGTTGCTTTGCCTTAGAGAGATTTCATTAGAAAATGTCTTTCTGGCATGGATTATCTTCAGCATCAATTAATCATCTGCCATGTTCCCATCAGAAGGGTAGGAGGAGTGAGAGGACCCCACTAATACATCTAAACCAATAATACTTTTTTGGCCTTAAAATCTAGTGATCTAATTCAGTGCTTTGTCCTTCTGATCTGAACACTTCTGCAAAGACATTTTTCTCTTGTAAAACTGTTTATTTCCCACTGGATGTCCTTGTGTAAGGCTTTAAAGCCTAGGGCTGCCACTCCAGATGAGAGCTGCAGATTTTTCTGCAGAAAGTTCTGCAGAAAAGAAAGATTCACAATCCTAGTTTGGAATCTCTAACTGGGTCTCAAAGTAGTCTTGTTTGAAACCATCATTTATGGTCCAAGACTTGAATCAATTAATAGAGGAGCTAAAAGTTAGATTATATTGAGAGACTGCCTTGTATCACTCTGCCTTAAAATATATCTCACACATGCAGAATACTTGAGCAGAGCTCTGTACTTAGAGCAATTGGCCCAGTCAGAGAATCAAAATCACTTCCATCCAAAGGGTTCTGTCCTGACCAGGAAGCAGGGGGTGCTGCTGTGTGTATTTTGGCTTTATCTCAGAATACTGTTCAATCAGATACATACCTTGGCCTGTCCTGGGTGCCCTTTGTGTCTGACTCTTGACTTGTCCTGAGCAAGACACCCATCATGCTGCAGAGGATTCCTGGCTTCAGCCTGTCAGATAGTGCCAGTTATAATTACAGTCAGTAACCTCCACACCAAAGGGGTTAAAAGGAGATGCTGTAAACTTGGACAACCTCACTGCTATTTCTGAGGGCTAGATTTATTCCCTGGGCTGCTTCAGTCTCCCTCCAGAGAGTTCATTGTGTAAGCCAGTATGACAGATTTATCCATGCTCACAGAGAGGGTGGCTGCTTTCTCACTAGGCAGGTGGAAGGAGAAGGCAGCATAAAGACAGCTGCCAGCTGAGAGGTCACAGCTGAACTCCTGCCATGAAGTGGTCATAAATTATAAATCTTCCAAAGAGTTACAGCTTCTGCTCTTATTTCTGTCTTGTCCTAAATTTCTCAGTTGCACTTCTATTTATTTTGGGCATGTTATTATTGTCTGCAAAGGTTGCCAAGTGATAGCTGGGCAGAGTTTCACCCAAAGAGCACAGTCCCTGGCCACTGATCATGACGTTTCACTGGATCCTCCCTGGTGCACTCCCCACACCTGCACTCTGCATATCTGATGTGTGCAGTTCCACTTGGTATCAGCTCATTTCACTTTCATGGCCTCAGTTTATGCTCTGATTGGGAGTATTATCAAAGCCATCCCTGGGCAAGTACAAGCAGTTACTCAGGGGTAATTTGGGAGGTGCTGTAGATGTTGAGAGTGGATGTGTCCATGGGAAGTCCATAGCAGCCCTTGGAGCTGTTCAGAGGTCTGCCCTTGATGTCAGTGGGATTAGGCCCTGGGGGCATAATCTTGCACAGTGAAAAAATGTTTCTGCATGACTCAGAGTTCTGAAATCATGTTTCTAGGTGTAGAAGGAAGCATGTAGAGGCTGGATTTCAACTGATAAAGATCAGTGGAGCTCCTTTGAGGAACTGGCACTCAGCACCTTGCCTGATCATGCTCATCAATCAGCAATTTTTTTTTTTTCCTGGGAGCATCTGTCCATATCCTTCAGTATTGACCCCTTTTGAATACTTGCAGACTAAATTTAGAATAACCATTCTAAACTTCTACGAATAGCAGCTGCCCCATTGCTTCTCCAAGTACTGTCTATTCTTAGTGTAGCCAAATTCCCCACAAATATTTTCAGGGCCTGACTTCGTAGCTTAAGTGAGTGTCATTGACACCATCTCCCTCCAGCATTAGTCTCTCTGCTGCTGTTTGCTGTTTCCATTTGTGTGATACACATGCTGTGGGCTCAGTTTAATTACTGCTTCTTCCCTGGAGCAGGAGCACGTGTACTCAGATGGGTGTGTGAGAGCGATTCCAGTGGCATCCATGGAAGAGTCACGTGCTTAAAGCTGAGCTGGTGTGTGTGGCACCAAGTCCTTCAGGATCTGTCACTTTTATGGACCAAGGTCACTGATTTTGCAATTCAGTATGGATTCTCTAAGCCTTTGGTGAGGCTTCTGTTTTCTAGAGCTGCTTAAAAGGTAGTTCAAAGGTAGAAGCACATGCTGGGAGCAGTACCAAGTGCTGCAGCTGCAGCAGGGGATTGGAGATATGCTGTGGGGAAGTGTGGTGGCCACACTCCTCAGAAGTGTTCCTCAGAAACATTCCTTCACAGACACCCTTTCTGTCACAGGCTGACTTGGCAAAAAGCAGGTGGTGGAAAGGAAACCAAGCATGCAAGGAGGAAGCAAAGAGGACTGGCCTTTTTATTGCTAGTAAAATTTCATTTACTGACAAAAGGTCTTTGAAGCAAAAATACCAGCTTGCTGGGTGGCATCCACGACCTGATTTTAGCTTTAACCATATGGCAGCACAGTGTCAGATTTCTCCCAGCACATACAGCTTCCCACCAAGTGCTTTCCAGGTTCTAAGCATCTGCAGTATTTCTTCCTCTCTCCCTTGGATTTTGGGATACAACATGTTTGTTCTTGCAATTTTTCTTTTCCCCCCAACATTCCATTTTCTTGATCACCAGCACTAGTATGATCTTGATTTCCTTAAGCACTTCTTTTTCTCCTCTGGGAAATTTATGTCTCTTTCTGGCATCTGTCCCCTCTTCTCTCTGCACACTCAGGCGAAGAATTCATTTCATTTTTTTCCCCTTAAACAATGCCCTTACTACTTGTGTCAATAAATTACTCTTGCCATTTTTAAGAGGCCCTTCTGTCTCCTTCACTGCCCTCTCCTTCTGTATGTACTTTAAAAATGTCTTATTTATCTTAACCCCTGCTGTGATCTTTTTCTGTTTAATTCTTCATCTTTGCCTTCCTTAACACTTTTTAAGCCAACTGTGCCCTCTGATCTTTACACTCCACTGCTGGACTCCACATTTTACAGAGAAATTTTTTACAAAAGTTATTTTCTAAATTATAATGAATCCCACTGAATCATGGGATTCACTGTAAGCACCTTTTTTTAGTACTACCCCTACTTATTTGAGATTAGCAGTGTATGTTTGTGTTTTCCCGTTTGCCATTCTGCCTGTCTTTTTTCATACTTGGCAAAACAAAATTAAGATCATCCATCTATTATTTTTTGTAATTTTTTTAGGGTTAATTTTTCTGTTCAGTCATTAATTGTAAACCTCACTGCATTACAGATACAGGTGTTTAGTGGTTTTTCCATTCAGACCTCAATCTGCCAGTCATTTGAATGCTGCTTTAATGTGTAAGGGATGGAGTGTGATAACAGATTATCTTCTTCTGTGCCTCAGACACTGAGAAAGTCTTCTTAAGATTAAAAATTTCCTTTTTCTTCTGTATGCAGTACCAGGAAGAGTAGGACTCTGATACCACAAGAAAGACTGAAGATGCAACTGGAGTGGAAAGACCAGTCAGGGATGCTGTCTTATTCTCCACATTTAACTGAATGCTTGTGATAATTCAGCCTTATGGAGACTTATACTTTCCAAGGGTTACCCAAGGGAGCAGAGAGGGACAGGAAAAAAGTGATCTGTCCAAGGTTGCTGAGGCCTGGCACCATGATGTAGGTCTGTGGAGTGCCAGTGCAGTGACCCAGCCTTTCAACTGGGGCAGTAAAGGACAAGGTTCTGCAGCCAGTTTTTCAATTCTCTCCTCAGTTAAGCTTGCCACTTCTCCCTGTATGCCAAGCAAGCATCTCTGGCTATGTTCCCCAAGTGTACCTAGGTGATTTGGGTTTGCACATGACCCTGTAATATTCCCCAAAGCCAATGTCACCTGCCTGCCAAGCCTTTAAGAACAAAGTTATCCCATGTGCGATCCTGGTGACACACCTTTGCAGATATCATTTTGAGTGTTTCCCCAGAAAGTCCTGCTGCAGCAGGCAAACATATTCACACATTACCTTCTATGACCTCAAATGAATTTTCTTCAGAGACCTAGATTTGGTATGTAGTTATCTTTTGCCCTACTTCACAGACTCATCCTACCTTCTACTCTGATTCACTTTTAAAACTGCAGTGTATTTCTCACCTTAGAGGAGGTGCAAATGATTGAGAGGCTTAGATCCTGAATTAAGACAAGAGCAGGTTAAAATGCTTTTCCCAAGCTTCCTCAAAATTTCCAAATTGCTTGTGAAATACCATGGTGCTGTGTAACAGATTCACTGCTTAGCTCTGATGGCAGTGGAATCCATGGGCATTTTGTCAAGGTTTTAAGTGTAGCAGTCTTCTCACAGAAAGATTTAGATATGTTAAATCCCTTTATTTACATAAAAGGCATCTGGAATAAACACACATGGTTTTGCCCTTTACATTTGAAGAAAACAGGACAGTAGGTTCTCCAGTGTCATTTTAGCTAGGCTGGGTTTCAGCTAGACTTGGTTTCAGCCTGGTCCTTCCCTGATGAACCAAGGCTTGGACATGGAGTGATGTCACACCAGGCAACAAGCAGCTGCTATTCTCAAAAGCTATACCATGCATCTCAAAGCACTGTGGAGCAGAAAAGAATAGTTTATCCCTGAGAATTTTTCTTCAGTCTCTGCCTCATTGTCTAAAAGAGACTTCTTGTGTGTGTCTGATCAGGTATAAACAATTTCAGAATTCGTTTGGGTAGGCACCCACCCTGATCTGACAGGAGTGCTCCTGCCTTGTGTATAAAAAGTTGATTGTCTGGGTTTTTTTTTTTTTTTTTTTGTTTTTTTTTTNTTTTTTTTTTTTTTTTTTTTTTTTTTTTTTTTTTTTTTTTTTTTTTTTTTTTTTTTTTTTTTTGTTTTTGTTTGTTTGGTTGGTTTTTGGTGGGTTTTTTTTTGGTTTTTTTTTTAAATTTTAGTCTCCTGACAGTAACAAGGGAAACTTCCCACCCTTGTCCTCTGCATCCTGTCCTAGAACTTTTTTAACATCCTTTCAATTTCCACATGGTTGAAGAGATGCCAAAACTGAATTCAATCTCTCAGAAATCTTTTTTATCCTCTTTTTTTGGGCTGCTTTGTATTTTTCCCCAGCCCATTTCCCCCTCCTCCACATTAAGCACTAGGTGATTATAGAGCAAACTTCATCATAGGCATCCAGAGGCCCATTTTACATAAAATATATAATAATTCCCACACCCAAGAGAATTTAAAAAAATATTAGACAAATGCAAATCTACAAAGAGCTTGTTTTCCTCCCACAAAATAAAATTATTTACCTCTTCAATTTGCAATCAACTGGCTGATGTGACTATGCAGCTAAGCTGGAAGTAGCTGTAGTTGCTATTTTGTTGGAATAATATCAAATTTCCTTCTATGCTTTGCATAGCTGTCACCCAGTGATCTGATAGGTCCATGATTTATTGACCTACTAAAAGCACTTTCACTGACTTGTCATAATAAACTTTACTCAAAACATTAAAACATAAAACATCAACGAGCAGTTTAAACAGAGATGCCATACAAATGCTTTCAAATTTAGTTAAGCTCTGGTGCAAATCCTGGAAATGAAGACCCCGGCATAAGTTTTTTAGGAGTTGTCATGCTAGAATCTGTTGTGCTAAGTAGCAGGAATTATAAATACAAATGCCTCGAAGTATGAAGTGCTGACAAGAAGCTTGGCTCTGTCTCAAAGCCTCATCAATTTTGCAGGTCTTGCTGAGACCATGAAGCTGAACCCAGCTGCAGCAACCACGATAGATCTGAGTTGCCAAAAGTTGCTGGAAGTCCCCTCTTACAAGCTGGTCTTGCATGACCTGACTTGTGTCTCTGTTTTGTTTAGGACCTGTTTTTGTAAAGCCAGGGAAGCTGGCAACGACTGTGATATAGACCATGGCCCAGACCTTACATCAGTGTGACTCTTCCCTGCTTGAAGATGAGTCCCTTCAGCTCTTTTGGTGTAGCTGGATTAATTTGTGGTCTAGTCAGCTGGGTTGTGTAGTAAGAAATAGTTCATTTAATCTGAAATAGACATCAGTGTAGTACCCACATTTGCTGCTCCCTCAAGAGACTTTCATAGAGGAGCAGAGAGGGAAGGAAAAGGAAACAATTTCTATTTCTGTCCCTTGTTTTTCCATGTGGAATGCATTGGGAAATTGTTTACCTGAGGTGATTGGCTCATTGGGTTCTGGTGAGCATTGTTGGGCTCTGGTGGCCAATCACAACCACCTGTGTCTGGACTCCCTCTGGGGAGGGAGTCAGAGTGAAGTTACAGTGAGTAGTTAGATATGGTAGTTAGAAGTTAGGATGTAGTTTTAGTATCTCCTCTTTAAATAATATATTAATGTACTGTAATATAGTTATAATAAAGAAACTATTCAGCCTTCTGAACTGGAGTCAGCATCATCTCTTCCCATCTCAGGTTCACCTGCATTTTTCCCTGCCACACATCAGTGATGACCAAGAGGAATTCTCTTTCTAGCTGAATGCATGTATTAGTGTTTTTCCAGGATCTCTGAGTTCAGATGGGAAGATCCACATTTGTTCCAGTTCTCTTCAGGGTCAGAGTCCTGTGCAGCAGTGACAGGGATTCACAGCATCCCCCCATGGCAGCACTGGTGGTGTGCTGGAGCTGTTCAGTGTTAGCTGGCTTCCCATCATGTGATATGGGCTGCACTAACCATGCAGTGCTGCTTGGCTTTCCTCAAAGTCTACCTGAGCATCACTTGCCAAGCTGAAGAACTTACAACTTCTTGCTCAGTGACTCTCTTTTGTTTCTAATTGGTGAGCAGTATTCTTAATTTTGAAAGCCATTAAACTATGTTGAAATTGAAGATAGTTTCTCTCTAAGAGCCGCTTGCTTTGCTAAATCCTCATTACTGTCTTGAAAAATATTAAATAAGGGGATGGCAAGGCATACTCTGTGCTTCTGTCTCTCACCTTTAGAATTGTGTTCTTTAATTTCTTTCTCAATAATTTTAGTTTGATCATGCCATAACTGTCTTCAAGACTGAATATGCAGCTTTATGAATGATCCAGAAAATGCCTAGGGATTACTGTTTTAGTCATAGTAGTCCACAATTCAACATATGTCAGGTTTACAGACCCTTTCATGTTATCTGATCCATGGAATCCCACAGAGATTTCCTGAGACACTTTAAAACTGGTGAGGAAATACTACAAGGAAAGTATGCAGGTAACAAATCAGGGATCCACAAATACTTTTGGCATTGTGAGACTGCTTGAGGCTGGACATACATGTGTAAAACACTGGTGATGAAAAAATGACAGATGGGTAGTCACTAAGCTGGAAATATCAGGAAATACTAAGTTCAGTTTTCTCTGCCAGGAGGAAGGAGTGTTAAGATCAAATGGTTTCCATAAGAGGAAAAAGAAAAATGCAGCTAAACTGTATTTTCTCTCCACCATGTGCAAGTGCACAATGTAGTATCAATATTTTTTTGTTATCTGCTTATCCTCTGTACTAGTTAAATGGGAAATAAATGATCTGCTGGAAGTATGTTTGCAGTATTTTTGATTAGGATGCTACAAACCAAACTAGTCATTCATGGTTAAATTTTGTAAGACTGTCATTCTCCTTCATCATTTACAGGCAATGATGATCAACCACCTCTTGCAAAGGGATGCTGTGGCTAAAACCAATTTGCAACCCTGAATGAAATTAATGACATTTCCATTCTGGACAGATGTCCAAACAGATGCTGTGGAGAAGGTGATAGGGATAAGTGTGTGCAAAGCCTGATGGCAGGAAATACTACCTATGACCTGCTAAAACACATTTTCTCCTTCAATCAGACACGCACACACGTTGCAACATATCCTTGGAGGCTGAGCTGGGTGTGCTGCTGGTGTGCACCTTCCTCAGGTAGCCAAAGCTTCTGCATTCTCTCTGGACAGAAACAGCTTCCCTGGAGATGGGTAAAGGGCTCAACACCCACAGTTAGGTGGTGCAGATCTCTAACCACCTTCTTTTTGGTAGTCCACCTTCAAACATCTACCACAATATTAAATACTAAATATTCTCCATCCTAAACTATCATCTTAATTAAGGAGGGTCATCAGAAAGACTCCTTTTGCCTGCTCTTATCTTGTCTCCATTCACTCAGTCTCTTTCACAGGGCTCAGGTCAGCAGCAATGTTTTTACAAGAAAGGGATCATTTCATTCCCATTAATTAATGGGAAATGAATTAAATTTTCCCACCTGGGAACTTCCTGTACTGAGATCCTTCTGCTTCAGGCTTTCCATGGGCAGGGCATGTGCTGACTTCTGTGGGAAGGGGAGGGGAGGGAAGGGAAGGGAAGGGAAGGGAAGGGAATTTTCAGATGGGTAAGCAACACAGTCAGTTTTCCCATCCAGGCTTTTTTTTGCCCTAAATTCAGGTGGAAAGGTAAGATATAACTCACAAGTTTCTTACCTGGGCAGTTGTAATCTTATGGTTTGATTTAATGTCATACATCACATAGGTATTTCTATTGTGGGAGGAGGAGAAAAAGAAGGCCAAGCAGCTTAAATTTAAGAAATATTACTAGAAAGATTACATTTTTCTCTCTGTGGGTGAAAATTATCTTACTTGTACAGGGTCAGAGGGACAGCCAGCTAAAATCTTGTCCATCAGACCAAAGATTTTTACATGGTACTGGCTCCTTTGCCAGGGTTTCCAGATCTTCTAGTTGTTCTGCTCCTTGTTTAGCTGTGTTTGGTGAAACTGTAATTGTCATATGCTGCTAGAGAGGGGGATGTTCATTCATTTCCTTCCTTTCTTGGTTTTCATAGTAGAAGGATACTTGATTTTATAAAATGTAATTGCATTGACTGCTCTTGTTACCAGGATTGATTGTATTGATTTGAGTTGCATGTTGTTACGTTTTCACACTCTTGATTTGAAATATAGTTTTGCTTTTGTATTTTTTTCCCCCTGCATTTTGAGATTATTTACAGTACATTTTGAGTTAAGGTTCTTCTGCATTTGATTTATCAACCCCTGGAATTGCTCTGAAATTCTGTCAGAAGCATTCTGAGTACGTGACAGTAACCACTGGAACCGATTGCTGTTGACCTCAGTCATGTCAACTATCATAACCTTCCCTCAGGTTAGAAGGTTGGAGCTGGGAAATACATTTCAGCTTCTTATTCCTGTGTGTCACGTCCTTATTGCAATCCATTTCAATTGTTCATTAGGGAATTGGGATAGAGAATACCACAGTGAATAAATAATAGCAACGAGATGTCTGTAGAGAATGATGCTGGTAGCAAAATGCAGGGGGTGTGCCACTGAGCCCTAGAGGTGAAGGAAATTATGAAGATTTCATTTTAGATGTGGTGGTGATGCACAAGTTATTCGTGGGAGTGTGTATTTACTTGGATACCATGAGAAGTGCATGTGAGGGTAGAGACTGACATTTTTCATACTTTGACACTTGGGTACTTAACCCTGTATGTGAAAGGAGGTAGTATGATTTTAACACCTGATGGAAACTGAAATTATTGAAATCTGGGACTACTTGTTATCTCTGAAAATTGGGCTACTTCCATCTAGCTGCTCAAACACTGTTTCGCAAAATCATTTTCAAAGACATTTTAGAGAATGTGAGTAAATGCCATGGCTTCTTTTAAAAACCTTTGCTTGAAGTGTCTGCTTTTTAGCTGCTTAGGTGGAATTGGAAAAATTACACACACGGTTGTAACTTTTATTCAGGCCAGTGGGAGAATTACCACTGATTTCTGTGGGAGCTGGATTCAGCTGACGAATGCATAAAACCTGTCTTTGAAATTGGACTTAAATCTTTAAAGTCACAATGTCTCTTTCTTTGTGAACATAACTGATGCTGGATTTCAGGAACATTTACCCAGATTCCTCACAAAGAGAATATATAAAAGCCATTTATGTGGTTCCTCAGCAAAAATAAAATGCCTTAGCAACAATAATTGAGAAATTCACTTTTGTACAGTTTCTGTTTTTCTTTCCTTGTGTTGTTTTTCACCTTTTCTCCCACTTTGTATTCTGTGACATTTGGAATTCCTTCTCTAAGTTGATGTGTTTGCAAAGACTTTGAGAAGAGCTGTGAAATGCCTCAGAAGGAGATGCTAATAGCCTCAAAGATGGGATTAGAGGACATACACATACCGTCTGTGTCGTATTAGGTCTCAAGTAAAGTCTTGTTTAAAGTAAAATACCAACTGTCTTTTGAAATGCCATCATTCCCTAAAGTCCTGTTACAGAGCCCTAAATCTCAAATACAGTATCTCTACATCTACAGGCAAAGGACAAAGGGTCAAAGACATAGTTTCTCCTTATTTAAGATTCCTCTTTCATTTTATTACAGGACCCTGGGGTAGACTCTCTCTTCAAGTCCAGTCTTCACCAATCACATGCTAATAACTTCAGCTGAAAGAGGGCTCTACCCTAATGTCATTATACTCCCAAGCAATGATTGATTGTGTTATAGTATGTTTTTGAAACCTAATTACTGTCTCAGTTTGTATTTGAGCTCATTAATCTTCTAGCCTGTAAATAAGTAAAATTGACTAAATAACTGAATTTCTTTAATGATGGGTTCAAGTTATCTTTATACCTACTGTTTCTATTAACCTTTTTCTTGCCAGAAGTGATTTTTTTTTTTTTTTTGGTTATTGGGATTTTTTAAAAATTCTTATAAGCTTGCATGGCTGGCAATGCACCTGTTCCAAGCACTCACCTCACTGAATGCATGGCTGATACTGAACAGACAGACCCAGCCTGGCTGCTGCCTCCCCATCCTCCTCAAGCCAGAAGGCTGATTTTAGGCTCCTGTAAGAAGCAGTTCTGCCTACAGCTGCAGTCTTGCAGAAATAAAAATTATCTGGGCAAGCTGGTAGGAAGGCACACAGCCAGGTGTATATTTCTCTTAAGACTCAGATAAAAGATGAGAGGAATTATTCAGAAACCTGTTTATTCCATTTATTTCTGTATTGAAAGCACTGGCCTTTGGACTGAGCAGCAATCTCTAACCTGGGCACCTCCATGGTGCTGTGACTAAGAGGGACCAGCAGCAAGACCCTAGCAGCTTGTTTGAGCATCCATGCCTAGACTTGGCTCTAGGACCATGTGTTCTTCCAAACAGCATCAAGTCCTTAAGGCAACATCCCCCTGTACAGTTTGGAGTGGCTCCTCAGTGTGTGGCTTTTGGATGGACGCTGTCTTTGAGAGTTCAACCCTTTGGTATGTTTGAGTTACTTGAGAGGCCAGTGCTCCCTGCAGTCCTTTTTTCTTGCAAGAGCCTCATCTACTGGATCCTTGCCACTGCTGACAAATAAATGAAGGCTCTGGCAGTATCCAGACTAAGCTTGTGGAACAAATTTCCAGGAAAAGCAAGCATGACCACTAGCTTCAGCACAAGCAGAAACATATGGCAACTTCATCTCCTTGTTTTGGTTCCCTCTAGTAAACTGATTTAATCTACAGATAGACGTACCTATTTAAATTCTCTTCCTCCATGCCAGTCAGGAAGCAAGGAAATGGTGATTGATTGTTTTCATTTATTGGGAAACACTTAGATAGCCTGGACAATGGGGACTTTATAAGCACCCAGGTGGAGAGGACATCTCGAGCGCCTGTCACGCTTGCCAGATGTGTTAGCTGTGACTCTGGGCCCTAAAGAGAGACTTCAATTTGATCTGTGTCTTGCCAAAGCACTTAAGCACATGCTTATCTCTAGATATATGAACAGTCCCTTGGGAATGCCCATGTGCTTAAAGTTCGGCATGCATTTAAGTGCTTTACTGAAGCAGGCTCCTGAGTCTTTCTGGGGATAATTAAGTCATGCCAAAAGCTATTTTACTGCCACATTTTCTTTCTGGTTCACAGGATGAGAAAATCCATTTTCATCAAAATACCAAGTGGATCATTTTTAACCTGGTTATTTGTTAAAGGATTCATGTCATTAAAAATAACTTCTTTGCTCCTTCCTTCCATTCAATGGTGCCTATGTTTTTAATACCTTCTCTTCTATTACTTAGCAGTAGGTATGCTGTAATTGAGCCAAACTCTGCTTATATACCTGGCAGTGTTAATGAAAGGTGACGACCTTTGGCCACTCCTTCAGTAATGAACCTCTCTACAGTAGGACCAGATGGTGCTTTCACTTCCAAGGGTGCAACATGACTGAGGTTGTTCAGGTGCAAGTGCATTTCTGGAAAGGTTTCCTGCGTGGGGGAGTGGTGCAGTGGGATTGGTGGAGAAAATGAAAAAGCAAATCAGAGGGAGAAAATGGCCTTAGGAGGATAAATGTAAAAGAAGCCTACTCAGAAAATGGAACATGTTTTTTGTGCAGTTGGTATTATGTGGCACAGACTAAGTGGTTACAGCCATAAAGCTCCTCTGTGCTGTAGGTAGGAGCTTGTAGACCTTTATGGTTTGTAGGCAAAGGAGTTTGATTGTTCATTGCTTAACAATGTCAGAATCAAAAAAAAAAAAAAACCTCAGCAAGTCAGTATGGCCATGAATGTAATAACTCAGAATTTTCTATGCAACTCCAATGAAGGGAAGGATTAAGGGGAGGAACAGGGAAAAACTTGGGTCGAGAACCTGAAAAGTAGAATTGCTCCATCCTTGGACTGAGCAACCTGCTTTCCCACAGATGTGGCCCCAGGTGTCAGAATCAATGTCCAGAGCCTGAAGAGGGGTGAAAGGAGGAGGGGGGCAGCACGTCTGACTGCATCCTCTGCGTCTCCCATGTTGGGATGGTTCAGCCTCCAGTCTCCTGATAAAAACAAGCATGTTCCGCTTCATCTCCTGCTTTGGAAAATGTGGGTTGAATGCTAAAAGGCTGATTGCACATTGTTTTTAAAAATTAGTTTGATAATTCATCATATTGTAATTAAACTAATTAGAACACTATTCATTTCCAACCGCCTTAATTAGGCCTCAACTTGGCAGGGGGCCCGTGAGACCAAAATGTTGCAATTTGTTAAACAATCGAAAGACTTTGATAGCAAATTACTGTATTCAGCTACATTTTAGTTAATAAGATTTATATATTAATCTAGTTATAGTTTGTTCCCTCAGAATTTGGCAGGGCTTGCCGGTCTTCTGATCCCCCTACTAAATTCCTGAAGTCTGAGTTAAAATAACTGGAAAATTTTCCCCATCTAACAGACCCTCCTGATTTTTGCACTGTAGCAGGCATTTGTGAGACTAAAATTATTTTTTAAAAAAATATTTTTTTGATTTTGTTTTTGTTCTATTTTTTTCCCTTCTCTAATCGAGTAAGCAGCTTTCAAAGTGAAATAGCAAGTTTGTGGAGCAGGATCTGTGGGCTGGGAGGGTGCTGGTGTGTCCAGCTCTCTGGGTTTGCTTTTGGGGGCGCTGTTGGATCAGGCTGCACTTTTTCAGTTGCACAGCACAGGAGATTCCCTTTGTACCCTTTTTGGACTTCTGGCCCTTGTCATATCACTGTGACAAATGCTTGGTGAGGGCATGAGCTGGCACCCCAAACTCATATGAGGGGTGGAGGACTTCCGTGGTGGTTGGTTCATCAGTGGTGAATTTCCCTGCATGCTCTCTTTGACAGCATAATGAAGTGATAATTACCTAAATGAATAAATGTTGATGGCTGAGATAAATATTCACATTCCCTTAATCTATTTTCCTCTGAAATTGCTAAAGGAAATTTGGCTTTAATGGGAGGTATATGTCAATTTTTACAAATGATTGTAAATCTGTTTAGAGAGAACTTAGATGAGTCAGTCTCTGTTTCAGCAGTAAAAGTTATTGATGTATGAAGGCATAAGATGGACCAAAAAAATTAAACAAGATATTGTAATAATTATGTTTCTCAGTGTTACTACCTTTTGCAACATCTGGTTTGTTTCTGTTCTTTCCACATCCTGCAGATGTTGCTGAACACATGAAAAACACTGATGAGAGAATATTTTAGCCAAGAAGCAATTTCAGTGAATATTATAAAAGGGTATCCTCTTAACTCTCCAGAAGTTGAGTAAGTAAAGAATTCTAGTTTCATTGCTAGTAAAGATCAGATCAATAAGCAAATGGGCCAGGGGCCCTCTAAAAGTGTCAGGAATAATCTGTTGTGGATGAAATAGAAAAGTATCTGGAAACAGTATGAAGTGATAAATCCAGATGGAGTCTTATTCTGACACCCTTCCTGAGCCTTACTCCTCAAATAGTCTTACTGGTATTAGAGGCTTGTGTTCAAGCTGCTGATGTGGGATTGCCTTCCTTGCCCATCTCTGGTTCACATGGCAGAGGAAAAAGAAAATTAAGGAAATGCAAAAAGCCTGCATACAAACAATTTCCCCACTGTGTTTCTGGGTTGTGTAGCTTACTGATGGGCCAGGTTTTAAATTCTGTCTGCCCACTGGCATGGCCAGCATCGGTGGCAGTCTGGCAGACAGAGGGTTGTCTGGACAGCAGGGCACAGGACAGTGCACAGGACAGCTGAGGGACCCAGTCTCTTCTTGCTGCAGACTTAGGAAGGGCAGCCTGTTTTTTGCTTTGCCTTGACCACAGCAAATCTCTTTGCTGAAGCTGCCCTTAGCTCTTAAATAGTCCTAAAATAGTTAGTTAGTCTGAGGCTGCTGACTGGTTTTCCATCCTGTTTCACCTGTTGATCATCTTTCCATGGGTCTAGGCACCTTTCTGGGCCCTGGGGAATCTTCTGGAAAAGGCTGGAAGGCAGGGAAATTGCAAACCATCATCCAGCGACAGTGTGGATGGTTTAGAGCCATGCCATGGCTTTGATTAGAGCAGCTGCCAGGGTTTAAGAGGCAGGAATGCAGCCACTCCTCCTTCCCCCAGTCATTCTGAAGGGCTCTGTGTGTACTCCTGCAGTGCCTCTGTTCTGCACAAGCAGGCACAGAAGCCTGGAGATCTCAGAGGTAACTCATTATCTTCTGTCATTGATGTGGGGCAGAGCTCATTCCTCTTGCTACCTCCTCAAAATTTAGATGGCAAAGGAGAAATGTTGAGTGCATGGAAATTAATGGTAAATTTCTGCTGGCTCCTCAGTGGTTTGGGCTTCGCTTGCATGCTGAAATGAGAGTGATGAAAAGTGTGACTCTGAAGCAGTCTAAGTTGGGAATCTGAAAAAGGCTGAGGAAGGAAAAGGCTACTATATGTAATAGCTCTTTGTCAGGGAAAAATAGGACATCATGAAAGAGATACTACCAGAGTTCTGCTGGGACTTAGCAAGTGACAGGACAGGAGTGGGCAGGCTGCAGAAAATGCATTTTGATGTACCTTGGCCCTTGGCATGGTACCTCCAAGTGTTGACAGTGTAATTCAGAGGTGAATTTAAAAATGGGTACCTGGAAGATAGGCTGAGTGCCTCAAATGGACTTCAGCTGCCCATGCTGCCAGAGAAAAACCTTCTTCAAAGTCTTTTATGCAGATGAACATAAATTGATGGTTATTTTTCAGCAAAGAAACAGCAGTAGATGGGAAGGTGCATAAACAGGTGCATCGTTTCTCTCCTCCCCTCTTGAGCAGCTCATTTTAATATACACCGGTTATTGCTGTGCATAATAATGAACATCTGTCAAATGCTTTCCAGAGTGTGTGAAAATCCACCTACAGAGCTAAAAAGCAGGCGAGCTGCTTAGTAGCTCCGCTGCTCTCCATATTGCCAGAGAAACTTCTCCAAGCTGAAATCTCTCCAGTTCACACTCCACTTCAGACTTCTATTTTCTTGTCAAATACATTATTTCTCTGCACAAAACATAAGGAGACTCCTGTGGCCACCGGTGTCCCTAATGTAATTTCATAGAAATCTCTGGCTTCTCTTGAGTCCAAAGCCCTGGAGACCCCCAGTTCCTGAGGTGATGGCCTCCAGCCAGGAAAGAATGAGGTCCCCTAGGTCAAATTCTCCCCCCAGATAGAGCCATTGCAACCCTAATAAAGGAAATGAGGTTGCCAGGGTGTGGTTGGAGACAGAATCTGGCCATATTTGAAGTCTGTGGAGTGACTCCAGGATGAGATCAAGAATTGGCCTCTCCCTTCAGCCTCCCCTTCAATATTAGCTCTTTATAAAGCAGCATACATTGCCTCACGCTTGCATTCCTGCAGCTGAGGCTGGGTCCAAAGCCCTCTAAAGATGTTTAGAGATTTTCTTCTTGGAGACTAGATCAGGTTACCAGACAAGACTTACCATCCAACTGCAATAAACTTCTTCCTTAGATGTATTTTTGTTCAGACAAATCTCAGACTTAATAATCACAGCTGAATTTGAAAATTCCTTTTTCCCTTTTACTTTGCACCACTGAGAAGTAAAAAGGAGATAGGAAAAAAAATACCCTCAGAAGAAAATCCAGCACTTAGATGTGAGAGCCTGTATTTGGTTGGTGATGCTTTGTGGAGGTCACAGGGATTAATGAAAAACATGATTAGAACAACATCAGGCTGGGGGCCCCAGTTTGGCACTGAAGCATCCATTTGGGTATATCATGTTGCATTATGTGATGTAAGAATGTGGGCTAGTGTAATCAAAATGTAACTGCAATCCTTACCAAAACCACCTGTTTAACCTCAGCTCACCCGGGAAGAGAACGGCAGATTTTTTATTTCCTTACTCGAGCATCAGAGGTGTGGTGGTGAAAGCACAATAATGAAGCTTCTGTTTGTAGGTCCTGGAAATTGAAGGATATGGAGCTTGTGCTCAGTCTGTCCCAAAATACGTTTTATGTTCCTCAGTTATGTGATTACTTAACTCGGTTATGTGCTTGGGAAGGCTGCCGAAGTGAGGGAAATGGAGGCAGAGGATGGAAATATTTAATCTGTGATTTGATAAACTGTGGCTAGTGGCAATATGAGCTGCTTCTGGCCCAAGAACAGAGGTCTGTAAAGTACCAAGGAAGCAGCGAGGTCTTTTGGCACTTTTTGAGGAAAAACTGGTTTGAAAAAAGTGATGAATTATGATCAGGGCTCAGAACCCAGATCTGAGTTGAAATTGCCAATTTTATCACTTTGCCCAGAGAGCCCTTGGAATCATTCCCTTGGTGATAAATGCTGAGTAGCTGCCAAAGCAGGGTGACAGCACAGCAAAGAATAAATGTTGTGATGGTTCAGGTATCAATGTGAGATTGAAGAGAAAAATCCTTGCCTTCTATTCTGCTGCAGGCTTTCTCTCTTTTTTTCTTTTTCTTTTTTTTTTTTTTTTTTTTTTTTTTTTTTTTTTGAGACTAGGAAAATTATTATTTCTCTTGATTTTACCTGTCCAGAGATTAGTTTTTAGTTTAAGTCAGTCACTGAAATTTCTTCTTTCTTTGGTGATTCATCTTCCTAATGCAGTCCCTTGTGTATAGGATGATTTATATTCTGAAGAAATTTCTCTAACAGTTGGAGCACATATAACTACCTGAGGATGAGATGACATGCTGTGAACTTTTAGTTACCTAAGATGAGGTGGGATGACTCATGGCACCCCAGCTGATTGCTTCTGTGGAGCAAGGATATCCACACTTCCATGCTTCATCAGTGTAACTGCTTGTGAGAATAAATGTTCAGTTTTAAAAGGAGCACCTTTCAAAGAGCCTACAAAAGACTAAGTGTTTCAGAAGTTAGTGGGAAACACTCACTTGTTTTTTTATAATTCCCAGAGAAGGCTGAAAAGCCACCATAGTTTTGGGTGGTTTCAGAGGTTTGGGGTTTTTTTCATTTCTGTATAGTCCAATGCTTTCCTTCACTTGCAGTGACATTGGTGTTGAATTGCTCTTTGTACCTTGGACACCCTAACCCTCTTTTGCTGGGCTGTGCTGGGAAACTTCTCCCTTCCTTGTGTAAGATCAGGAGTCCTCAAGGAGATTTTGGGTATTAGGGTGCTGCCCTAAGAGCTCCAGTGCAGGATGCAGGTGGCTCAGTGAAGGCACATGGACCTGCAGCTGAGGCTACATCTTGAACAGGTGATAAATCAACAAGCTTTATTGACTCCAGCAGAGCTATTGCCTTGTTTCCAGTCCAGAGTGTCTGCTGGATAAATGGTACTTTTACACTTCCAAAGAGAATGCTGAGTGAAGTCAGAGCTGTTGCAAGGTAAAGGTGTAGTTTTGGAAGGGTAATCAGTGATGGAAAGCCAAAAAGGGATTTCTGAGACAATGTCAGACAAATGAGAGACTTTGTGTTTTAAAGATTTGGAGAAGCTGTTCTGGCAAAAGGCCTCAGAGCTGAAGTAACAGACACAAATCTGTCGTGAGGGGCAGCAAACTCCAGTGTGCTCAAATCACTGGTTTGTCATACTCCAGTTCTGATTGATGACCTACTGAGGCATTTTCTGCTGAAGTACATCATGAAATTTTGCACAGGGTTGGATAGAAAATAAAAAGAGCATTAGTATAAACCAAATTAACAGAATAGTGATGCCCCCAGGCCACCAGCAGACCAGAGTGTGAGGTGTGGTGTACAGTGTGTTCTGGCTGTGGTACAGCAGCACTCACAGGGCCCAGAGTCATTGCATGGAGTCAGTCACAGTCTGTGCTGTGACTGATTTAACCAGCATTATATAAATCACTCATTCCCACAGGCATTAAATTGTGGATTTTTGAGCAGCTTACCAATTGTATTTATTTCTATTTTTTTTAAAATCAAAGCAAGGTGAAACAAGATCCTCTCCTCTGCTATGTCATGTTTCAGGGAATAGTTTTTCTTGAGACAGACAAGAGTGCATCGAGTTCTTCACAGGCTTGTCAAGGCAAATACTTATCAGTGGCTTAAATATTTTCATGAATATTAGGGAATCATGAATATTATGGAAAAATCTTGCAGGAGGGATAAGAGGATAAGTTCCAGCTGACCCCTCCCACCCCTTTCTCTGAGCCCACAAAACCTGGAGGGATTAGTTACATATGGAAACACATGCCCCTACAATTAGGGAGGAAAAAAACATGACTTACTCTTTGGAAAAGACACCTTTGGGTAACATATCAGCAGATCCACAGATTCATTACAAAAGTGCAATTTGAAAAAGCAGCTGAAGGTCTCAACTCGCTGCTCCTCTTCCATGAAGGCAGTTTATGTCAATGAAGATACCTCATAGCTCTTCAGCCTAGAATGGTTCAGATATGGGAGGGCCTGCAGAAATTTACAGCAGCCAAAAAGCCCAGCACTGAAATTTCTTTAATCTGATCAGACTTGTTCTTAACCCTGAGACATAAATATCCAGCACATTACACCTTTGATTTACTATTATGCATGTATCGGAGCAACAGTGGTCCTTTTGAATTATGCATTCTCTTAACAGAACATTAAACCTTATGGGGAGATGGAGTGGCCCAACACACAGCTATTATCCTGACAGAAGGGGAGGGTGAGATCAAGAGTAATGCTCCCAAGCTACAGAAACTCTGAGTTTTTGTTGGATTGCTTGAATGAGCATTATAAATAGCACTTTGTTCCTTCTCGTTAATAAATAGTGTTTAGATTGCTCACAAGAAACCTGATGGATGGCTCATCAAGAGGAATAGGAGGGATTATTATTTGACATAGAAGAAGAACAACTGAAACTTGCCTTGAAACTCCTAAACACATGCAGCAGAACCGTGCCTTGGCTTCTGAGAACAAATCATATCTTTTAATGACTTGAAAATTCGTTTGTTACTGGTTCTTCATATGAAGACATGGCCAAAAGTTACTACAGTATTGTAGGAAATCAAGTTTGATTTTGTAATATAGTCAAATGAGTACTTTGGAGTGCTATGTCTAAGATCAATAAGGAAGCGGTAACTACATTTGCTGTCATATGATGATATTGATGTAAAAACATAGTGGTCAAAATGATAAAATCGATTTCATAATTTAATCAGAAATGTTTATTGATACTATTAAAGCTGAATTCAATAGCTCCTAATATCCAGGTAATTTCTTATCTGTCAGAAAAACATATTGAAATGTTCTTTCTTTTAAATGCTTGGAGTTAAATCTTTGAGAAAAACCAGCAGCAACCTGTGGCTGGAATGGGCAGAGGATGGTCAATGGGGAGGTGGGCAGAGCTTTTCCAGTGGTTTATACAAAATGTGTATAAACCACTGTGTGGCGTCTTGAAGCTTTGCAGAGCTCTTGCATTGTGTGCATACATGAAGTGATGGGTCCAGGCTATGCTGCCTTCTTGTCCTGTATAACCCTGGGATTCTGTAGCTGCTCCTCTGTGGTGAGGGTGGGAATGAATGTGGATTTAAGGAACAAAACCCAGTTATTGGGTTTGTCCCTGCTCCTGTGCCCCAGTCTAGCCAATGTTTGGGCTAAATCCTAGAATATGCTGCAAAGGCAGTGGAGCAGGCATATCAATGCTTGTTTTGGGGAGAAAAGCTCCTGTAAGAGTTCTGTGCCAGGAAGAAGGAGACACACAGGACTTTTTTGGTCTTCAGCTTCTTGTTTATTGTTATCTTATCCAAAGTTTTGCACGCTGTCCACGCCAAGCTCAGCATGCTGGAAAAGCACCACAAAATGGCCCCGAAATGTACAGTTTCAGGGTCTTTTAAAGTGGTTTTATCCAATTAAGTGTTAAAACGTACATTATTCCTACTTACCTGCCAATAACTCATCCCTTGACTGTCCATGTAACCTCTGCACTGTGCTTTCCTGTGCCACCAACACTGCAGAAAATGGAGCAGATCAAGAAGACAGGGACTACACCCAAATTCCTCCATCTTTCTTCCTATCTGCACCATCCTAAAAATCCCAAAACCTAAATTTCTCACCCAAGTGACATCATATACTACTCTCTGTTGTCTATTTCACACTTTTGTAGACTCTAGTCTATCGCAAAGCCTTGGAAGTCCTCTCCATGGGCGAAGGTTAAAGGCAGTGTTTCTCTGGGGGTCAGAACCCCTCAGAGNCACCCAAGTGACATCATATACTACTCTCTGTTGTCTATTTCACACTTTTGTAGACTCCAGTGTATCTCAAAGCCTTGGGAGTCCTCTCCATGGGCAACCATTAAAGGCAGTGTTTCTCTGGGGGTCAGAACCCCTCAGAGCAGACAGAGAAATATTCCCTGTGCCCTGGATTCCCACAGAGGCAGGGATGGCCTCAGAGCAGGTCAGAATTCAGAGCTGAGAGGAGCCTGTGCAGGTGGAAGAGGGGAAAAGGCAGGCTGGAAGTTGCTAGGTATGGATTATATCTACTGTGTGGGTTTGAAATATTTAGTTCTGGCCATTCTCTTCATGATGCTCTCATGAAGGTATCTCTGAGCACACAGGGTATCACAAGGGATGGGAAAGACACAACCCCACTGTAGAAATCAGGGGGTCACCACTCACGTAGTTCTTTGGGAACAAGAGAAAAAAGTTTTCAAAAAAAAAATCATAAATAGATAAATAAGAATGGAGATTTTTATGTGATTGGAATTGGCTGACTTAGAGAAGATTTCATGGACCACATGGGTCTAAAAGCTAGAGAAATGATAGTTAAGACTGCCTAATTCTCTCTCTGAAGGCTGTATGCATAATAGAATAAATCCATTAATCTTGGGCAGCAATATTAAATATGTACTTCATTACGGAGCTGAAACTGAGGTCATCCCTGGATGGGTTATTTTAATGGTTTTTTTCATATAGTACTTCTGTTTTTTAAATACTTCATTTTAAAAGAAGCCATCTGGTGAGAAATATTCTGTTTTATCAGAGTATTTTTACACTCTAAAGGAATTCGTTTCTGTGTAAAAGGTGAAACTTTTTAGAACCTCTTTCTCTCTTGAGGTATGTAAGATTGTAGGTCTTGCATTTGAGTATATATTTGAAATTGATCAATATAAATTATTTATGGAGTAATTACTTTTTATTTTTATTTTTACATAGCTAGTCAAAGATGAGTACTTCTTCCACGGCAGTACAAGAAAAAATTTACTATGATGGAAAGGTATATTTTTAGTCCTTGAAGTAAATGTGAGTGATGTGTATTTGTCACATACCAGGAACAGCTTTAGACATGCACAAATTTATTTATACTGAGATTCATGCTTGTCACTGCTTTAAATCCTGTAGGAAGCTACTTTGCATAGGCCAGAAACCAGTTCATTCCATGTCTCTGGGCTGACTGCAAACAAACATTCTAAACATTCTTTACTATGCCTTTCGAGGCACTTTGCAAGGATGGAAACCAGATACTATAACTGCCCCAGCTCAGTGTTCAGAACCAAAATCATTTCCAGGAGGCCGTTTTTTGGTGGATAAAATATAGTTCAGGTTACTCTTACATTCAGTCTGAACTCTTAATTCTGCTACAAGACTTCTGTAGTCCCTAAACTGCAGAAGGTAACCTAAACTTAAAGAGTAGGTTTAGATTGGATATTCAGGAGAAATTCTTCCGTGTGAGGGTGATAAGGCTCTGGCACAGGTTGCTCAGAGAAGCTGTGGATGCCCCATCCCTGGAAGTGTTCAAGGCCAGGCTGGATGGGGCTCTGAGCAACCTGGGATGGTGGAAGGTGACCCTGCCTATGGGGGCTGGGGGTTGGAACTGGATGGGTGTGGCATTCCCATTCTCTGAACAGAGAGACATAATTCTCTCCCTCTCAGGGTTTTTCCTGGAGAAGCACAGAGAGAGCAAGAGAAAACAATTTTTATCTCGTTCTCTGCCTGTGTTTGTGCCCATGTGGAATGTGTTCTGGAGATTGTTTACCCAAGGTGATTGCTGGAGTGGATTCTGGTGATGGTGTTTGGATTCAATGACCAATCGGATCCACAGCTGCGTTGAGAGTCTCAGCAGAGAGTCACGGGTTTTTCTAGTTAGTGACAGTTCTTGTTAGTGTAATATAGTGCAATATAGTTATAGTATAATATAGTATAATAAAGTAATTAATTAGCCTTCTGAAATCATTGGAGTCAGATAACAATCTTTTTCCTTCGTCAGATTCACCTTTTTACTATAGATGGGCTTTAAGGTCCATTCCTACCCAAACCATTCTGGGATTCCATGAAACTGCCCATCCTTCAGGTATAAATTTTGACAGAGATACTCTGCACAGTGGCAGTGAGAGGGCCTTACCACACATATAAGTCTCCCTTGGTTTTTTTTTTTTTTTTGTAAAGTAGCAGGAACCATTTGGAAAGCCAACAATGAAATTCTCTGCAGTCATCTCTTCTTTCATTATATTTGTCAGTATGGAATAATGGAATCAAATAATCTTTTCTCCTTCCTACTCCAGACAGTGATAATAGCAAGCCTGAGCAACCCACCTGTTTCAAGGTTTGTGGAGTAAGGGATTTTTAATATGACAGGCAAGAAGATAGATGAGGCATTTTTCAAAGTGGAAACAAATTTAAGTCACTAAATCATACACACAGAGCAAGTGTTCCTTTCTCTAGCATTTCCAGAAATTCCTCATTGTCCTTGAAATGTGACCCTTGAATCCAATATCATGATTTCTTTTTCTTTGCAGAATTACACGAAGGATTTATATTCACCTTGGTGAGTGACACCATTCCTTGAGAACGTGGGCTCATTCTCCTAGATTTGCACAGGCTTGTTTTACTGGACTTGAGCCTTTTAAAACTGTGTGTCCAAATCTGCTCTATGGAAGTGCCTGTTCAAACCTCAGCTAATGGAAAAAAAAAAATAAGAACAGCCAGAAGGTGCATTCCTCCTTCAACACCCATTGTAGGATGGAATGAGCTATCCTCAGAAAGCTCTCACTTTCTGTTATGGAAAGTGTGTAGAGGATGAGAGTAGAGACAATTCTGACTTTTGAGTGTTTATAGGAGAACCAAGTGACCATAGATTTTGGATGTATGCAAATCCAAAAATCTTGTAAGCTGGCAATAAATGAACTACAAAGTTCAGAAGATTTTGTTACCTATTAAAATGGGATTGTCTGCCTCAGTGTTTAAAGCTTTTCTATGAGATTTAACTGAAGGAGTGCAACCAATTAGCTGAAGATTAGACTGTGGACTAAACAGAGCTTAGGTCTTTTCCTGACTTCACTGTTATTTGTCTCAGTGCTAATTGCTTGTCCATATTTTAATTTCCTTCAGCATAGATAATGATGATAATGTATAAATCAAAATGGTCTTCTGTAACATAATTCAGGAAGAGTTATTCATTGCTAGACTATTTTTGGATTGAACTACTTTTGAGAAATAGAAATGACAAGACTTGTTTTCATAAGACAAGTAGCTGAGCCTTTGATATCTGATTTGAAATATTTGTCTATATAACACATATCAGTAAAGTAATTTGTATCCAGTTTGTAGCTGAGAAACCAGCATATTTTATGGCTGATATAATTGATTTAGAAACTGACTTACCAGATTGTCCTTTGTACACTGGAGAGGAATGGGGCTGCTGTAGTGTGCCAGGGTGGGGGAAGAATGGAGACTTATTCTTGGAAATGTTCCGATGTTTTGGAGAAGCATTTAGAGAAGCCACAGGAATGCCAGGATTAAGAGCCTGAATGCAGAATAAAAGCTTAAGGAGATGGTGATGGATTTCTTGGTTCTTTTATTAAGATCACATACTGTGCTATATTTAGTACAGGTTACCATCATTTCCAAAAGTTGCAGCCGTATCTGAGAAGGGACTGAATGAAAAGGGCTGTGAGATGAAACTAATTCTAAAAAGAATATGAAGATTGGCTGAAAAATTTTGGTCTTATTAAAGAATAATATATGTTTGTTTATAAGCTATATGAGATCTTAAATCCTATACCCAAATCTACATTTCTATCATGGTGTCATAAAGCCCACAAAAATCTTTGGTTGTCTACCATGAAAATGCAGTGCTGATGCATTTTGCTGTGAAATGTGGTAGGCTGAGGTAATGGAGACATTACCAGATATTTCATCACCCTGCATCCAGGCAAATAAAATGCAAAATTCAGTTTTCAAAGCCCAGATCTCTAAAATGTCATAAGGGTTTCAGAGTTTTAAAGCTTGAAATAGTAGCTCTTGGCAAAATGCCTTATGCTGCACTGTTAACACTTTTTAGATGGCAGCAAAATAGCCACCTAGAGCAATGAGGATTACTTTGAGTTTTCTTCCATCAGTCTGACAAAGTATGAAATTTGCCACTTAACCATAACTACCCCTTTAGATCTGTTGTTTCTTCCTGCAATTTATGTGGAATTCTGAATTCAGAGATGTCCATTGAGATGAAAATTCTTGGCCTAAACCAGATGATAGAAATGCACCACAGGAAAGCACATATGTTACTAGAAAGTAAAAACATAGTAGGTTTGGGGATGTAAAAATATTATACTGAATATGCTGTCTGAAAAAATAAGACAAACTGGAAGAGAAAACCACCAAAACCTAAGCAACTAAATAGCCTCTTTGTAAAAAAAAAAAAAATCACTTCAAAACAAGCAAGGATATGTAAATAACCAGAGGCAGGTTTGGTATCACAATATGACTTGGGATCAGTGCTAAAGCTTAATTATCCACAGCTAATTTGGTGGTCAAGCCTAAAACAGCTCACAAGTTGTTAGAGATAAATTTGTGGATAATTATGTGGCTCATGTCTCCCTTCCTAAAACTAGGAAACAATCAAAATAAAAATTTTTCAGAGGTGTCCTGCAACTTTTTTGGAAGAGCTGAAAAAAATGACAAAAATATTTTGGTTGGCTGTCCAGTTTCTGGACCTGTAACATAAAAAATTCTTATGGAAGAAATGTTAGTGCAAGATTAGTCTGGCAGCCTTAAAAAAAAAAAAGAAGAAACCCTATTCAAAAAATTTACTTCAATTTGAGGTTGACTTTTGAGTTTCCAGGGAGATTTTCCTCATTTAATATAAATTAAACACCTAGGAATTAATTGGTTTTGATTGTGTCGCTATAGTTGGTGGGAGAAAAATGATCACCTCCAAAGAATGATACACCTGTATTGTCCTTGAGAGTTATTTTAGGATGGGCTGAATCATACACTAAAGATAGTTATCCCTCTCTGCTGGCTATAGGCAGCTCTGGTAAGTAGCCTAGACTTTACATCCTGGAGTTTTTTGATGGCTCATGTGGATGAAGTATGTCCTCCTGCAGTGACTCTAAGTCCATCTCTGATCCAACACATCTGCTTTTAATAATCCAAAATAAAAAAACTCTGCCCTTCTTAAGTGTTTCTATTAATTAGGTGTGAAAAATTACTTTTTGGATCAGTTCACTAGCACTTCAAGGTCGTTTAACCACCTCTAAATGACCTAAGACATATTAACCATGATAGAGCAAGTGGGAAGAAGGAAACAGAAGTACCACTTCTTGAAGTATGAAAGAGCAGCATGAAAATAGTTCCTTTTCTTTTGGTTTAATATTTGCTTTTGTTCATCTCTTGAACTTGAAACTTTCATCAAACAATCTGTCAGCACTTGTGTGTGATGAACACAGGAACAGTAAAAGGAAGCCACCAGTAGCTGGTCCTGCTTGTAATTTAAAGCATATCATTCAATCCACTCACGTGGGCAGGACTTCTCTCCATAGAGAGCTCCCAGTGAACACGTGTGTGTCTGTGAAAGGGCCTTTACCTCTGAAATCATGTGGATGTGAGTGACCCAGCAGAAAGCAGCCACATGCAGGTGGCCTGGATTTGAGCTGTGTCTCCTTTGCCTGGTCAGTGCAGAGAGCCTCAAAAAACAGCTCAGGTCCATGGAAGGTCCTAAGCAGGAAGCTGCCTAGAGCTAATTAATGGGAAACACTAGGTAAAACAGTGAATTAGAAGTGATTTCCAGCAATAAGGAGTTCTGACCAGGGACACGTTGAGAATAGTGTGTCAGAAATAAAGTGTGAAAGGAAAAGGTGCTGGAGGTGTTAACCTACACTCAGTACTTCCTGGGATCCCACAAAAGGATGGGTTTAGTCCTGATACTTAATTCAAAGGAGTGACACCAGCATCACAATGGAGATCATCACAGTGGAGAATCCTACTAATAGCCCATATGTCCTCAAGTACTTCAGGTACTGAAAATAAGTTTTGCAAAAGCTTTGTAAACCTGTGACAGTGTGGGTCTGCTTTAGTGACGTGTTTCTAAGACATCACTGCAGAAAATAATAGTAGCTTAATAACCAAATCACTGAGGATGGGAGGAAGGTTGTGTGCTGGTCCTTTTCATGGTGTTTCCTGTGTCTGAATACCATAAATCATAAAACATTTCAGCAAGATGGCTAAATGATTTTTGCTTAACTTGAAGTTTGCTAAGCACTTCTGTTTGCTGGGGAGTCCTTAAGATGACATTCTATTTCTCTTACTTAGCAATTTAGCAGTGTTCTGTTCCTTAAAGGGTGTTAAAATCTTCTAGTAATGCTACATTCCTTTTGTTGTAATCCTAAGATACTAATTATCTGGAAAAGGGTTTGCAATTGCCACAGAACCAGGAGGCACAGGCAAAACAAATGTTTTGATTCAACATAGAATTAAGGATCTTTGGGGTGAAAGTTACCCAAATGACTAAATCAGCTCATCTAGTCCTCTGCCCAGAGTAGGCTAAATGATATCTTTCTGTACAGCATTCTGTACAGATGCTTGTTGAACTTGTTCTTACAAATGCCTGGTGCTGAAAATTTTATTATGTGCTGCTTTTTCCCAGGCATTTAATTCAATTCTGCACTCTTAGAATTAGAAACTTGTTGCTAGTGTCTGACCTGAATCTCTCAGACGTTGGTTTATCCCTATAGTTTATCCCACCTGAACAAATNGCTGGGGTTGTCCAGCCTGGAGAAGGCTCCAGGGAGACCCTAGAGCCCATTCCAGTGCCTAAAGGGGCTATGAGAGTACTGTAAAGGGGCTTTTGACATGGAGTGACAGACAGGACAAGGGGGAGTGGCTTAAACTGAAAAAGGCCAGGCTTAGATTAGATATTAGAAAGAAAGTCTTGACTGTGAGGATGGTGAGGCACTGGAACACATTTGCTAGAGAAGCTGTGGATGCCTCATCCCTGGAAAAGTTCAAGGCCAGGTTGGATGAGGCTTTGAGCAGCCTGGCCATGGCAGGGGGTTGGAATGAGATGAACTTTAATGTCCTTATCAGTCCAAACCATTCTATGATACTATTAATTCAATATTAGGTCCTCAGTGTCAAGGATGACACCTCATTCATCCATGGATCTCATGCAATAAAAGAGCTCCTGTCTCCTTATTTGTTTTTGTAAATTTAGTATTCTCCAGGAACAGAGAGATACCAGGAGCTGATCCTGTTTTTTGCTGGTAGGAAGAAAATGCAGTACCTTTTTAGAGGTCCAAAAAGAGATCTGCAACAATTTATTGCTGTTAAAGGCCTGCCTGCCTATGCAGCAATTTGAAGGACGAGCTTTCTGCTCATAAAAATGTGATCCTTTATGAAAAAGAGAGAACTGTGATCTGGTGTTCTGGTTTGGAGGTCTTTTTTTCAGGTTCTTTTGATTGGCAAGAAACGAGTACATATTTTAATTACATCTGGCCTTTTTACAGCATGAGTAAGCTGTCCAACAGATGTCTGCTTTGGGTCCAAACAGCATGAACATATGACAGGGAGGCAAACAATAATCCCAAGGAGTTTCATCCCTCTTGCTCTTCACACAGATTTGGTCACACTTTATCAAATGCCTGTGCGAGTTCTTTATTCTTTGGAAAGAGTAACACTGCCAACAAGTACGTTCTGAATCTGGTCTCCTCTCATGGCTTCCAAAGAATAAAGCCCTCTTCAGGAAGGTATCTTCAGATTGCATCTAATTGCCACTCATGACCTGATGATGTGCACCAGGATGGAAGCTTTATAGGCGGCAGTCCAGCAGAAATCCTTAAGGAGAACTAGGAAATGGATACCATCAGGCAAGATTTGGAGGACTGGAAATAATTTACCCATAACTCTTGATTTAATCTATCTGTCTGTTCAAATTCATCTCTCATCTAATCAACCTGAACAAGAGGACTGAAATCCTGGAAATAGTGTGTTTATTAGTCTCAAAAAAAAAAAAAAAAAAAGAAAAAAAAAAAAAAAAAAAAAGAGTTTTGGAAATGTGTGTTTTAACAAGTTGTTGAGTTAGCAATTCTTTCTTACTCTACAGCCCAGCCCTGCCACACATACTGTAACTTTCATCTCCAACCAGAAAACTTCAAAGTCCTTCTGAGGTCAAGGGCAGTGTGGCAACATGTATGAAATCAAGAGCTCCCAGACTAGAGTACATTCTCAGATATGGACAGGGACTGCAATGTATGATGGTATTGTAGAAACTAGGCTGGGCACTTGGGGAGATGAAGGATTTGGGGATGTATCAGCCTGCAGCACGGAGAAGATGAGATTTTGTTTAGTTCTGTTTGTTTTAATTGCTACGATATAAGGAGCAAAAGGCACGTCCATGACTGCAGTGTATTGTCCTGCAGCTTTCTGTGTTAGATCTGCTCATTGGTGAAATTCATTGGGTGAGGGTGCTGCACAAGCCAAGTGGTAAACAAAATCCTCTCAAAGGGCAAGGAAACAGTCCTTTTCCAAATGTACCTTTATCAGAAACATAATGAAAACACGGTTTATAAGGTGAAAGAGTCATCTGTAGTAATAGTAACCTTGCAGCAAAGCTCTGAATTGGCTGCTTTGCCACCACATCTTGTTTTTGTTCCGTTTGATATAATCTCATTTTCAGTTCACAACCATCATGTTCTTTCTGTCCTGAGAATGAAATGCAAGCTAGTCCCTGCCTGATGTATTTCTACTCAGAGCAGGCACTTAACTTTATTAGGCAGCAGTAACAGTTGTGACTTCTCCTTCAAGCACATTGGAAAGAAACATAATGAAAAATATACCTGGTTTTGCTACAGAAACAAAACCAAAGCCTTGTAGTAACTGGCAAGAGTTTGCCCATTATCAGATTAACTAATATTCTGAAATTGTTAGAATTCACAAAAATTAATGGCAGTAGGAGTTTTTGCCAAAACAGATTTGCATTTGAATCAACAAAATAATATGCATGTAAAGCCTGGTTTCATCCCTTCAAAGTACAAGGATTTAAATTAGGTTTTAAGTAAGATTTTAATTTCTGTAGTTTCCCTCTAGGATCAGTAGAGATAAACAGAGGGAGGCAGCTTGACTTTTGGGTGCAATGAATTGTTTTTTGGAATTGCTCATCTGATTTAGGCACTTCAGTGAAGTGCATACAGTTCAGCATGGTGTATTGAGTTAAAAAAGCACATTGCCATATGTGCAGGGTATGTGGAGTACCTGACTGCTGTGAGTGTACAACTTCACACTTTTTTGTCATAAAACTGCAGAAAGGATAAGGAAGAAAAATCTTCAAGCTGTTTAAATGAATCTGCATGCAGTATGTTTCCAGTCTTCCTACAAATGTAGTAAGGTGGTGTATCCTTATACTATCCATACCTAATACTTGCTTTGGAAAGTTCTTTTTAAGTCTTACTTCCAAATTTCCTTAGAAGCCTTGATTGTCAGGGCGAGCTTAGTTAACTAAAGAGAGAGTAATAAAATTAATTAATGTGACTGGTTACATGGCTGCAATTTCAAATACCCAGTTGAATGGCCCCAAACTGCCAGGTAACTAAGTTGGAATGCTGATTTCTCACAAAACATCTCCTGCCAAATGAATCACCCTCTTTGCTTCATGTCCACGCTGCTCTTTCTGTTCTTCAAGTTTCCCATCCACCTCTTGGCTGGTCCTAATTTAGTATGGATGCCAATCTGTCATTATGAGAGTGGGATATGAAAACACAGTTCAAGTGAACTTACATAATATTTCTGAACTTCAGCTAAAAGCATGGTTTAGATTTTCAGCTGAGATTCAGGTAGTCTCTATTTTTGCCAAATAAATTACCTCACTGCTGAATAAAATCACTATCTTGCTTCATCAGCATTGCTCTGTGAATAAAAAGAAATTAATCAGATTTCCTGCTGTTCCATTAGCTTTTTTTTTTTTTTATTTAATGTTTTCTGCTGCCTCCAGGATGATTTTTTTAATACCAAAAGGGCTTAGTCAATTTTCAGGACTAACTACTTGCAAAATGTCAGTTTAATAAAGCAGGCTCATTGCTGGAACTTGGCACGAAAAGAAAAGCTGAAGCAATGTAAAAATTTATTTTGATGAACTTAAAAAAAAAAAAAAAAGGAGGGGAGGAAGGGAGGGCAGTCCTGGTTGTTTCTGAATGCCCTTGGTTTCTGTAACATCTGGGTCAGCTGAGGCTACTCAGCATTTTTGGTGTTCACATTCTCCATGGACAGAAATCAGGAGGAGCTTTGGTGTACCTGAAGTGATAGACTGAGCAGTCAGTCCCCAGACAGCCCATCAAAACATTTAATTCTGCAGACAGATTCTAGTCACAGTGTGCTGCAAGTCCATGACAACCACTGCCAGCTGAGGCATCTTTGATTAGCATCTTTACACTCTTATCCAGCTGCACTTTAAATTTCCATGCTTTAAATCTACCCATTGATAAGAGGTTTGGATATAAAGTTTGACACAGGTTCTCTCACACATTTCATGCTGGTAGAGAGTGGACTACAGCTGAAATAGTTGAAAAGAAATAAAACTTTTCAAAAATTGCTGTTAAAACCCAGTCTTTTGAATTTCTTGTTATGAAATAAAGTGTCAAGTCCAAGATACATATAAATGTAGCATATTAAATATTTTAAAGGCCAAAATAGAATCAAAATGAGGAAAACAGACAAGGAGAGAAATGCTAATGTTTTAATTAGTCCCTTCAACTGATTTTGATTTTTTATTTTATGAAGAAAGCCCATTTCATTTTGGATCAGCTCCAAAAGCTATTTCTTGTTATCTGTTTGCTCAGGTATCCTTCTGGCCTGTGTTAGCCTTGCTAGAGTTCTGTGTAGGGTGGGAATATATTGATGCCAAGCCAAAGGACAGACAGCTCCTTCCCATAGCACTTTCCCTCTTTGCTTCTGCCCCCTTGTAAAGCCTGCCTGTGTAAGGTGAGCACTTAACTTTCCCAACTGCCTTGTCTTAGGCTTCTTTAGAGCTGCTAAATGAAGGGAATGAGGATGGAGAATTCAGTTTTGCGTGCATGAAAAACTCTCTCACCTGCCATTCATCAGAAATAGTCACCAGCTGCTCCCAGGCTAAAGTTACAGCATCAATGGGAGGTCTTTAGCATGAGAGGGAGAAAAAGGTCTTTGCCAAGATGTTAAAAAATGGACTACAGTGAAACTGAAAACTTCCCTTGATAGTGAGCACATTATCTAAGCATCTTATTACAAATTACTGAGAGCCTTTTTAGCTAGTTTTTTTAAATGTCTTAAGGGGATTTAGCTAATTAGGCACAAAGTCTTATGCTCGGGATATTTTTTCACTTAAGGTATGGCAATTCCTCTGTTTTTTCATGTTCTGGTGGTCATTTGTAGATGAGGCAGCTTTAGCTGAGCAGAACCCAGCTGCAGTTACTAATAATGTTCAGCAGTGCTGACTTTCTGTGCTTGCTGTGCACGAATTCCTGTTGGAGCCAGCTGGAGGCTTCTGTTCTTGTTAGTGTGTGGCCTTTCTGCTGGGATTGTCACTCATATGGCATTGCTGTAGGGTTGGGTCACCAATGCTGGTGCTGCTCCCTTTGCTCAGAGAGCACAGACTTGGTAGACCTGAAAAACTTCAGCTTGAAGTGGAGAAGCAGCAGCAGCTCAAGGACTTGAAGGTGACAGGGTTGTGGGTACTTTTGTGAAACAGACTGGAGTAGCTCAGTTAAGGACCTGCTCTCTGCCTGGTGCTTTGGCATTCCAAGTGAGCAGTGTGGGTAGCTCGGTTTGGAGCTGGATACACCTTTGGAGAGTGCTTGGCCTCTCTTACTGGTACCAAACACATGCAGAGAAACAGTGACTGCTCCCAGACTCCTGCACGGAGTGCACGAGCACCCTTAGGCCACCTAAGTGATCTCTGAAGGGTCGCTAAGAATTGTCCACGGATTTTCATTATAAATTTTGAATGCATAGAGTTCTGTGGATAAATTGAAAACCAGTTTTAATCTGACAATTCCTGCTGTTTCCATTGAGGCCTCTGTGACCTCACACGCATTTCCACTGCACCTGGTAGCAAAGTCACTGAGATCTTTGTTTCTGAGGCAGGATCATGCAGCAACAGAGCATAAAGGATGCACTGGGGAGTACTGCATGCCTCCAGTGTCTTGGGCCTGCTACTGAAACATAAACTTTAAGGAATTTAGAGATTTTAGAGGAGCTAAGATTTTAGTTAGAGATAAGCCTTACTAGAGTTAATTAAAATACATGAGTAGGTCTTGATGAAGTTAAGAGTTAGTAGGTAACTAATAATTGATTGCTTGTCACCACAATGTTTAGTTAGCTGGGTTTATAATGAAGAACACAGAAACTGACAAATAGCTTTTAGGAACATAAGACAATTGTGGGTCTCCTCTGTTCCGAAACCAATTGAAGATAGGGAATTGGAGTCTTACCAAGAGTTCATTTGTCATATTTGCATTGAAAAGGTAGAAAGGTCAGAATGAGGAAGACTTCATTTACTTCCTCATTTTGGGACCACCGACCCATTTCAAGGAACAAACTACGCATGCTTTACAGCTTTTGAACTGATTAGCATACGGAGCGAGGAATGGGATGTACCAAAATGATGAATATGTATTTGTATTTTAGGTATTCAATACTTGTATGGATAAAAGGAATCTGTAATCACCTGAGGGGTGCGGTGTGTATTTGGGGAGCTATCCCGCACGCCGCCCGGCGTCGCAATAAACATACACTTTCTAACTTTAAACTGTTAGAGAGTTTTTGTCCGTCTCAGTTGGATATCGGTTCTAGATCAATATCCATATTTCTTTAATAAATCACTACAAAGTGGGAGAAGCAGCTTTGCAGACTTCCAAAGTCACAAAAACTGATCTGTCCTTGCTCACATATCTGTCTGTAAACATCCACACTGTGTTCAGGGGTGCAGAAATGCAGAAGCACAGGTGTTGTATGAAACTGTTTTAGCTTGTTGCCCTTGGGTCTTGCATCTAAAAGCTTCTTGAGAAGCGTTTGTTCTTAAAGAGTCAGGTATAGGTTGTGCTTCCATTTCAGGGTAAGCTAGTTTAAATAACTGAAAAAATTATTGATGCCCAAATCCTTAAGTTTTTTCAGACTGATATGTGGTGAATTTTGCAATTGTTTTTTTGATGAGGCATAGACTTCTCCACTTGACAGGGATCTTTGTAACTCTTCCTGTGGTTTCTGCCCAGTGGTTAACTCAGAAATCCAAGTGTGTTCACTCAAATGTTGTCTTGTGTCCTTTCAGCAGAGTTCCATCCCCTCATGTATTGAACCTGGCTTTCTACAGAGCTTTGCTTTTGTGTAAGGTATAAGGAGACATTGCTGACACATTTATTTAACTCTCAGTTTTGGTTAATTTAATTCAGAAAACCAAGCTGCAAAAGCACTAAAATCCCACTACTCCTGACTTTTACAGAACACATTGCGTGATATCTCAACAAACCAGAATCATCTGGCACCAACTATGTTTGACTTACTGTCCTACTAAAAGGTGTATAGGAAAAAATCAATATCTGTTTTGTTTCACGGTAGAAGATCTCAGCATTTTGCAGCCTAACATATATTTTAGTGGTTTCATTGCACCACTAAAGGTCAAGTACCATATCTGTGCCTGTGATTTCCTGTACTGCTTTAAAGCACAGCCAGGGCCTGTAACTCTTTAAGCTCTTTAAGGTCACAATCCTGTTCTACTGAAACAAATGGAAGTGATTTTGGATGGCCAAAAATGAATTGTAAAAAAATAATTCGTGCAGTACATTTGGAGCTTTTAATAATATTTTTTTTTATTTCCACATGTAATATCTAGCAATGATTCTATAAACTATGTGTTTAACTGCAAGCCAAAGGCAAAGGTCATTCTATAGCTTAGAGGGGCAGGGACTTGGACAGCAGGAATGAGATCTGAGTGGTAGCAACCTGTCTTTGTATTAGGTATTTCTTGATTATGAATATTACAGTGGTTTTTAAGGAGTTTCAGATCTTACGTATTTTCTTAGTGCTGTTTCCTGGCTCAATTTGTAAGTAGGATTGTAAGTATATGCAAATACTGGCTTGAAGTATTTGCATTTTCCACCTCTTCCATTTGTCTGTTGCCTGATATGTTGTATTCTCTTATTAGGAACTTAGCTGGTGAGATATTTGACACCACAATAAGAATTCCAGACAAATTTATAAAAATCAGATAAACTCCACACTTGCTTGCCAGCCACTTTTGCATTTTATTGGCATTTCTGATTCTGTCTGTTCTCATTCTTATTTGCCATAATGAAGGTTTTATGCTCCTTGATTTATTTGGTGTAGAGTACCATTATGCATGTGAAAGGTACAATATAAATCAATCAATAACAATAATAAATAAAGCAAAGTTAACATTTCACTTTATGACCTTTTAAGCATCGAAACACAAAGTCTCTGCTGACTGACAGACACTAAATAAAGCCCTGCACAAACACACCATCCCACACTGCTTGTTACTTACTTGATGCAGTTAAACTGCAGGCTTACAGGTGGCATGGTAAGAGTTTGACCTGTCTCTTGTCATCCTATCTTTTGCTTTTAAAATGCATCTCATAAATCAATTTCTCTTATAATTCTCATGAAAGAACTACTTTGTTCAACACAGTTTATGCTGTGTCAATATCAGATAGCAGTGCCCAGTTCCCCTTAGCTCATCTGAGCTGTGCAGGACATGCATATCTCACAAATTGCTCTCCCTGTTTGATGATGCATCTGTGGCTGCTTGAAGGAACCTATATTTCTATTGAGAAGCCTGTAATTCTTTGAGTGATCCCTGAACCTTGCTTAATGCTGCAAAACACTACAGGAAAGGGAGTTGAACTTTAATGTCTGCAAGGGAGAAAGTAATAACTTTCCCCATCTTCTATAAGTGACTTGGGCTATGTGATGAATACAGAACCTTCACTCACAAGGTTTTCTTGATATTATACACTTGTAACAAATAAGGTTAGAACCTTTAAAATATAGCATTTAGTAATGTATGGGAAATAGCTTCTTCTCAATTCCTTTAAAGGTCACCGCATTTGCTTTTCAGTTGTAATTTTAGTTTGGGTCTCTACAGAGTAGAGCTGAGAACAGGCTTGGCAATGGTCTCTCAATTTCCACAAGACCAAAAATAAAACGGCTTGGGCCATTCATATACAGTGAATGAGTGTGTATTTCATGTGTGTGTGTGTTGGTATGTTTGCATACAGAACATTTTCAAGTTTGGGAGTAAGTTACTTGGCCAAATAATCAGGCATAAATGCAAAACAGAGAGGACTTGTCAGTTTATTATGCACTGTTCCCCTCAAACCTTCCTTAGCATGACCTCAATCCCTTCCACACTATGAACTCACAGATCTCCAGTCTCCTCAGCCACAGAACATTCCTATTTCTGATCTCTGCTTAATAATATGGCCTCCCTATATATATATGTCTTTATAAAAGATGTACATTTCTGTAATTATTGTGTTAAGACATCTAAATTGAGGAAAGAAATTGAAGGGCAATGAGTGGCTGTAAGACACAGTGTCCCTCTCACATTTAGGAATTACTCTATGACTAGGAGAGCAGTGGGTTTTATAGTTGGCCTGAATTTGCCAGCAATGTTATATTAATTAAGAATTGGAGATTACTCATTAAAGACAGGTGTGGAATATTTGGTGTTACATGTTAGAAGATGGATGTTAGGAGCATCTATGAAATAAAGGCTGGGGAAGTATTGTTTCACCTGAAGTGACACAGATGGGAAGCAGCAAAGAAGTGGGAAGGCTTTAGATTCTCTTTTTCTGTCTGTTGAAAAGTCACACAGGCTCAGATCCTACCAATCCTGAGGCCCTGACTTCTAATTCAGTGCAAAGACCAGGAGCCAGAGTAGCAGCCTGAAGAGGGGTGATGGTGCTAGAGGTCATTGTTTCAATACCTGAGTTTACCAGATTCCTCTGAGCCCATGTCCTGACTCTGAGTTCACGTGCCTTTGCTCTCAGCATGGGGAATGGTTGGAAGCTGAGAAGAGGATGTAATTTTTTTTTTTTCCTGAAACAGGTCCTGAGCCATAATATTTTTTACACATGAACTTATATTTTAAGGCTCACCCTAGGCTTATAAAACAAATGCTTCTTTTAAAGCACATAAATCAAGTTGGATGCCAGCTGGATTTTCCCAGGAGAATATTCATATTCAGTGATGGAGAGGATTTATTCTCTGTTTACATTTATGAGATTTGGCAACAGTTAGTGGAAGTAGAAAAGTCAGCTATCTTCCTTTAAAGCAGGTAACTATATCCCTTTGGCTGATAAAGATTTACAAACATCTTTCCAGTTGATTTATTCATGTTAACGTTACTACTGGTCTATTTTGAAAGTCATAAGAATGATGCCAACTTTAATTTTTCTACATGAAGCAGGAGAATTGCTTTTGTCAGCTACCAGCTAGTAACTGTCCAAATAATATGTTTGGGGGGGGATGTTTATGTGATCCATTTTGAAGATGATTTGTCCTGTTTTATATTAACTGAAGGACTCAGAGCTACATTTTCTGAAGTGACTGCTGAGAAGCTGAGAATACCCTGATAGTTTTCAGCTCTCATGTGCTTAGGATGTGGAAATCTCCCCTCTTTTGGGCTTGGAGCTTCAAATTGAAATACTCTGATGATTAGTTATGCTTTTTATAAAACCCTTTCTCTTCTCAGATATTCTCTTTGCTTTAAAAGCATCTGCACTTGGAAGCTGTGCTGGACACTCTGCAACAGGGTGCTTACAGTAGCTGATGTTTTGGATTAGTCCTTGAGCTAACGTGGAAGGTAATAGACCGGATTAGGTTGTGTTTCAAAACCCATCTGTGTGGCAGATGACTGTCAGCAAGAACTGACAAACAAACCACACCTCACCATCACGGGGAGAAAACCTCACTCTGAGTGCTGTGCCACCCCATTTAAGGCTTTTATTTTTCTCTGGCTTGAGGTGATACAGGAAGGCAACGATTCCCCAACACGCTGGATCAGTGTCAAATCCTCAAAGGCCTTGTGGAATGACAGGCACTGTCATTTCTGTGGAAACACCATATACTCCACTGTCTGATATGTCTTTATGGATGTGATGCAGAGTATTGAAGGAGGTCTTGTAGACATCCAGTTGTCCAGGCCCACACTGTGAGAGATCACAGATTACATCTGCTCTGCTTTCCTGCCTGGTTTACTCTCTTAAGCTCTTTTTGGTTTATGTGCTCTGCATGCAAACCTAACTTAGGAATATACCTGATTAATTACCTCAGTGCATTTGCTGGATGAGGCATTTCACAAATATGCTAAAGATACAATCACTGCTTTAAAAAGGTCGCGAGCCATTGATCCTGTCCTTCTCAAATCCACTGTGCCACAGCCAGAGCACAAGCCAAGTTAGAGATGAAATACCATCACCTATTCTCCTTTGCATCTGTGGAGACCTGGCAACCTGAAGACAAATTTCTTTGCCAGCTTCTCAACTGGAAGATCTCACCCTGTTTACCACCCCTCACCATGCTGAGTGCTGTCTGCCTCCCAGCACAGAGGGCACATAGAATATATTATTCCATTAACACCTGTCTGTGTTCTGTACTCTGCATATTAGAGCAACTGAGGAGATCAATTATCTTCAGCTGGGGATACTAAGCCTTACTATGTCTTTTTTTTTTTTTTTTTTTTAATGTTTATCCAGAGTGTTGTGAACTTTCATTCTCCAAAGGTAGCAACCAACAAAGATAAATTAAGTGGCAGAAAACAGCTACTGCTTTCTGTACCCTGCACAGGGGTCTGAATCCAGCAGAGGTGAGGCTCTAAAATGAAAGCTAAAGGAGGGGCTGGGGGGCAAAACCCAGCCAGCTGAGATCACGGGGAAAGAGATGTTAATGGAAAAGATCACACGCAAGAAAACCAAACAAAATGAAGCAGCTAAAGACAGTGATTATATAGATCTGAACAGACTGTTGACTATGTGGAATTGCAATTATCTTGCTGGCTCCTGGGACCTTGCTCAGGGAATCATTACTACAAAACTAAGAAGATTGTTCTCAGGTGCAGAACATATTGATTTTGCTGTTCTCCAGCATCTTGCAAAGCAACTGACCATGTCATTTAAGTGTTCGTTAACCAAACACATCAATAAACATAAAACTTTCAAAAAAAGCAAAAATAACCTCATAAATAATTATAAAGGAGTGAATTATTACCTAGGAGCAAGTGTAATTGATGTCATTATAAATAAACCACAAAATATATCCTGTACAAAGCTTAAAAATGTATGAAGGCATCCATCTACCTTGTTAAAAAATGATAGTTTATCTTGCCAGGGGGACAGCTTTCATAGCTGCCTGAGTGGAAGAGGTGTGTGCAGAGAAGAGATTGCATTGTAAATATATTTTATTTGTTTTATTTTTCCTTTTTTTCCCCTCACCCTTTTTATGTGAATTCAAAGCTTATCAAGAGAGAGACACAGATAACATTTATTACAGCCAAGCTGCAGGGAGGGCAAGAAGAGTTTCTCTGTATGGTTCACATCAGCCTTGACCTGCAGTGTTCCAACTATTGTAATCCTTGACCTTTGAAGAGCAGCTGTCAGTAACAACAGGCTTTTTTTTTTCCCCCCCAAGGACTGCAGGGACAAGCAAATTCGTTTTGAATGTGTGATGTGAGGTGATCAGTAATGGCAAAGCACTCCCATCCTCTGTTCTCCAGGATTGCCTGCTCACCCGTGACTGCAATTAACGCCAGGGAGATATTAATGCAGAAGGAAATGAGACCCTTGGCTCTGTGTTGAGTGATGGCCCAACAGATCTCTTAATCAGGGGTCCCTTCTACTCCAAATACTGAGACACAGACACAGACAGAGGGATAAAGAGGAAGGCTTTAGATTTTTTGCTGACTGGTAAGTGGCAGGGACAGATGAACCCATATGGCAATGGTGGTCTTTTACCTCGTATTTCATACATGAAAGAAAACAGTTGAATCCTTTCTTTGTGTGTGCTCTCATTTAAATAAGCACAAATCTGGGGCTGACCAACTCCCAGAGAAGTCAGTCAAAGACTGTCACTTGGATGTGAGGTATGGCTTACATGTTCCTTTGGAGGAGAGCCTTTAATAAAAAAACCTGGAAACTTCCACATTTTGCTAGCTGAAGTTGATGGCAGAGTGTCTCCATCCCCCTTCCCCTGGATCCTTTGCAGCAACATGCTCTCCACCAGCCCCCCAGGTCTGGGGAAGCTGTTTTTAAATAGTACATAAACTAGAGATGGGACCCCACATTGTAGGATTTTGTGGAATCTGTATCTCGTTGGCTGATGAATCACATTTTCTGTTTTAAAAATCTCAGCGAAGAATCTGAAGGAAAACTGATTTTGTCTTAATTTTGTACATGTCCAGTGATATGTTTCCTTCCAGATCAGATTAACTTGAATGCTCACACATGATGAGAGATTCTGGACTCAAAATGGGCTGCTGGTTGTTTTGACTTCCCAGCAGTTGTTGCTTTCAGTTATTCATGTTTCTTTTCTCTCCTGCCTTGCACCCCCCTGGCTTCTGCACGTTTTTTTTTTGTTTGTTT
>VXBC01005922.1:128684-210791 GCA_013399945.1 Ploceus nigricollis | reverse complement strand
TTTTTCTGTTTTTTTTTTTTTTTTTTTTTGCAACTGTACTTTCACAGAGAACTTTGAGACTCCTGTTCATACAATAAAACCTGAATTTGCTCCAAGTAGATACTCTCATTTTTTCACCCTGGTTCAAGAGTAAAGCTAATATCAGAGTTTCTCATTGGGATTTCAGAAGTCTTTGCTTCCAAACACCTTCCATAAATTTGGAGTCCCAATTTTCTGTCAGTTTTGGGCAAGCTTAGAAGTCACTGCATTGGAGAGATGGGAATATGAAAAAACAGCAATGAAGGCAGAGTGAGGGACTAGTACAAAAAGTCACATGAAAACATTCCCATTGTAATTCCATGGGACTTCTTAATACATCAGTCTGGGCAAAGTGATGTACTTGGAGAGGTCCAGGCAATGTTTGTCATGTAGCTTATCAGTTTTATTTTCTTTTCCCACCCAGACTCTCTGTTTATTAATTTACTTTATTCATACAAGAATTTCTTCAAACATTTTTCAGAGCATCTGGATTATTTTGGTTTTGACCAAAAAAAAAAAAAAATTCAGACATAGTATTCAGGCAGGGGTTAATTATTGGCAAGGGAAGACTGGATATGATCTGAGCAACATGGTCTAGTGGAAGGTGTCCTGCCCATGGAAGGGGGTTTGGAACTGGATGAGCTTTCAGGTCCTTTTCAACCTAAACCATTCCATGACTCCATATCAATGAGGAGCAGAGGAAGAAGGTGGAGTATTGTAGGAAGAGAATGGGAAAAGAGAAATAAATAAAAAACAGAGGGAGAGCAACACTAGGAAAAGTTGCTTATTGAAGAAAGACTCTATTTTTATCTTATAGTCTTATGGAAAAGAAGGAATATCACAAGTTCTCATCACAAAGTTAATCCTGCCTATGTGCTTGTGTCTTGATTGTTTCCGTGTCTGACACTGGGTTTCCAGATAATGCTCACTACTCCGCCTAGGGACATTTCCTGAGGAGCAGCAGAGTTAAAAAAAAGTAAATAACAGCAATAGCAAATAATAATACTAACAACAATAACAATAACAACAATGACAACAACCTGGCATGACCTGGTGGGACACCTGCTTATCTTAGACATGTAAATTTTTCTTTGGATGTGCTTTTTCTGTCTCCACAGACTGTCCTGTAGTTCAGATTACCACCTTGGCTTGCCTTGTTTTTAGATAGCTGATTTTTAGTGTCCTCAGTCCAAAAGTCATGTTCTTTTCACAGAGGTCACAACTTTGACAAGTTTTAAGTTTTTACTGCATGGCACCACATAGCTTAATTAATTAATATAGTTGGCTGATGCAGGGTCTCAGGGGTCTCACTCCTCCTGGATTTTCATTTTTTGTAACAATAATAATTTAAGGGTATGTGCAATCTACAAAAGAGAGGAGGGGATGGAGCACAGATGTCAAAATGTAAATCCCATTTTTTAAATAAAAAAGAAGTCATCTGATGATTTGACTGATTTTATCAGCTGATATGAAACAAAAGACATGGCAAGATTGCAACTAACTTAAAACAGGAAAAAAGGGTTAGGAACTGGTGCTACAGGAAAGCAAATACAGAACTGAATATTTTCATATTACAAGCCTGAAGTTAAGCAGTACATTATGCCATTGAAAAAATAGGGAGTTGACTTGGATGTGCAGAGCTTTAGTTTTGAATTTGGAGATTTTTCCTTTGCTTTTCTAGACTGTCCAGCACTCCCTCCAGCTCCCACATTTCTGGCACTGTGTCCATAACCCTGGTTGGAGGAGCTTATCTCAACCTCTCCGCTGGGGAATGGAAACAGAACATATAGTGCAAGTTCCTTGGCTCATCATCCACTCTGACAACAACCACAGCAACAACAAGAAGCTGGGCTTATTTTTACTACTTGGCAGTGGAGCAGCTTAGGGAAGAAAAGGTTTCTGAAATTACATTTTCATTAAAATTTGGGAAAACATTCGAGGTAGAGCACAAGGAGGTATATTTAATGGTACATTAAGAGACCTATTTTCAGTTAAGCACAGGCATGCATGGGAATAACATTTTCTCCTGGACAAATGCAGAATGCAACAAGCTGAAACTGAACCTGCAATTGAATCCATATCCAGAAAAGCTGTGAGGAAAACAGACCAACAGAGAGGGGAGGGCAACCTTTGAATTAGGAATCAGGATTAATCTCTTCTTCAGCTATCATGTCTCAGTAAATAAGTCATAGGTTTTTTGCCTCCTAGTCAAGCAAAAAAATTTATATCAGTTTTATGTCAGTTTGTATCTTTTATATAATGATGGGAGATTCTGTATTGAGGAATGTTAGTGTACTGCCTCAAAAGTTAGATATTTTTGATATTTTTGATGGACTGATTATCTAGATGTTAAGAACATTTCCCATACTTTGGAATAATAAGAAAAAAAAGGACCAAATTAACATTTATTAAGTGTGTTTGAAAAATAATTGTGATTCATCACTTCTTGCAATTAGCACTATGTTAATTACCTCTGCCTAGTTCATTTGCTCAGTTGCACCTAATGAAGACAGCAGTTTCTGGAAACAAAACTATGTCTATTGAGGAGATTAAAATTATTGGAGGAAATCTGCAATTCATTTATTTTATTCTGCTTCCTGAAATTTACTAAAAAGTCTTTGTTAAGCTACAGATTTAAATCCTTCTTTTACTCCAGATTTGCAGAACTTTAAGTGAGAGCAAACTCCTATACATAGGTTTTCAGGAATTCTATTATGTGGTGGAACATCTTGGTTCTGCACAACCCAGAAGTTGGCTGGTTCCCACATTCCTGATGATGACGTGCAGGAAGGAGTTCAGCATGTTGGCTGTTGATTTGTCAATAGCTTAATTCTCCATGACAACCTCCCCAGAGGAGTGAGAAAAGTCAATAGCACAAAGTTCACATCACCTTGGATAGCTGATGGGAGGCAAAACACAATAAAGAAGATAGAGGCCATAAACTGTGATAGGCAATGATTAACCCATCAAAATGGAGAAATATAAAGAATCATTAAAATGACAGAATACTGTGAGTCATTTGGTGCTGATCTAATTAAATAATGTTCCAATGTAAATCACAGAGTTATATAATCTGAAAGCCAGGGGGAAAAGGCATTTGGCCTAACCAGTGATTTCTGAAGAGTCCCTATAATTATATTCCTTCACTTGACATCTTTGTCTTCTACCTCTAGTTCATTTTTGCAAATTTGGTCAGGGCAAGCTCAATCTAAACCCAGTCAGAGACAAAAGAAGAGCTCTGACTAATTTCTTTTCTAGTATGGTTTTTTGGCACAGCCAAAAATGGATTGGTGGATCAATTTGGCAGAATGGATTTTTTTTTTTTCCAGTTGGGGAAAATGATGATTTTTTTTCCTTGGAGTTTGTAACTAGGTCTCATTGTCATTTGATAATTTTCTTTACTTCTTTATTTCTAATGGCATTTCTGGTGGCTGTTTTAAAAGGTTTGTATCTGGGAGAAATTGAGAAGAGAGATATGGATTTCAGATCTATTTTACCCAGGCCCTGGGGCTCTGAAATTCCTTTCTTTAACAGGAAAATCAGTAATGACTTGTTTTTGCCAGAACTTCATTAGTAATAATTTGATTTCATAACATAAAACCAGACTGGGTTGGTTCAGGTTTAGTTCCCTTTTTTACTGCATGCTCCAAGTCTGAAGATGAAATTACTTGGGCATTTTAAAATTTTGTGAATTTTGAAGCAAAAGTTAAGGTTTGTGAGCATATTTCTTTTGAAGAGGTTCAAAAGATGTGGTGATGGGGACTTTTTAGTTTCTTCTTCATATTTGGATGTTGTTACTCCTGCTGGTATGCACCTTCCACCACTGATATTCCCTTGCCTGTATCCACTCTGCTGCATGGGGCTGCCATATTTACCCACAGAAAATTGAGCAGCTGGTGAACAACAGTACAGAAATTGATTCTTCTAGCTTCTTCATGGCAAGAGGCAACATTTCTGATTTTGCTGGTTTCATCATCTGTATCCAGGCCAGATATTAGGTATACGTGGAACAGGATCAGGAAGACTGATGACCAGCCCTTAAGGATGCTTTTCAGAATGTCCTGCTTTAATGCAGTTGGCCATATTGCCCACAGTGTGTGGTATGGTTTCACATGAGTTCATGTCACTATGTTGTTCTCACCAATTTATTATTCATCTGCCACGTCTAAAATATTTATAGGCTGTAAGGTTTGTTTCTTCCCCAGCACCTGTAGTGTTTATGCCCAACAGGAACTTGGGCATCTGTCACAGCAGGCAGATTTGGTGGTTTTGGCTGCTGTTCCATCATCAGTGACCCAAAAGGCTCCCGAAGTGACCTAATTAGGAAATGTTGCTGACCAATAGCACATTTACATCTCTCTGTTAACAACATTAATTTCAGTATAACTCTTTCACTTCCTAGCCTTCTGATCAATTAACAATGCCAGCATCTGCTATAATGAATGTCAGGTCCCCATCAAATAAACCTCTCTTACCCATTAGTGATTACTGGCTGTGGCCTTCATCAAAAGTGTGAGCTTGAAGTAAATGTTCAGATGATATTATTTGACCAATGTACCACTCGAATCTGACCTCTTCTTCATTGTGCAGTACATATATAAATATATATATACCTATCAGTATAGGCTGATAAGAGACTTTGTTCCTTCCTAGTGAAACATAACCTTGTTCATTAAAACCTGAGGCATTTAATCACAGCCTTTTCAATGAGGCCAGAGTTTCTTACAGCAGAGACATTGTCAGGGGCTGCTTCAAACCCTTCAAACCCTTGTCTTCTTTCTTCCTAGTTCACTCTCCATACAAAGTCCTTGCAGGATTATTTTTTTTTTCTGTTTTTGAGCCAGTTCTGTATTCAGTAATGCTTTCCCTTGTTGCACCTTCCTTGTCAGCTATTGTCACTCTTCCTGCTGCCTTTCTGGTGATGATGAGTTTCAGTCTTGATAAGGCAAGGTGGGTGTTTTGCAGGCAGTTGAAGAGAATCAGAAAAGTTCTGTTGTTCCATGGACAAACGTGGCTTAGGGCTCTCTTCACGTGCATCAAGTCTCTCACTGCTTCTGGCTGTGTGACAATTTTTATTTTAGAGTTAGTTGCTGGGAGATTAGGCTGTTGCTTTTACATTATGTTTAAGGGAACAAGGTTGCCATTAAAAACACTGAGAAGGTGCAAGTATCTGCAAGTGGTCCCAAGCTTTATCTACTATTATACATATTTTAAATTTTGAAATTGCTGTTTTTCTTTGAAGTGGTCTGTTTTCACTGAAAGAATCCCACTTCTAGCTGCAAAGTTCTTGAAATCTCCCCCGCAGCTCTCCATTCTCCTCAGTTTTTGTAATTTTTTTTGTCCCTCTAATTGGGCTGGTTTCTACTTTGCAGTGATTCTGGAAAACATCCTGAAAGTCTTCAGGGCTGTGACTGTTTTCCAATACCTGCTTGTCTCTCCACCCCTGCTGCTGTTTCCCAGTACAGATGTTTTTCCTATAACTAGTTGCACATTAGGAATAGAAAACCTTTTTCATTTGACACAGTGAAGTTAAATACCTTCTAAAGCCTACTTCCCAAGGTGTACAACCTTGATTGGCTTGAAATTGGGTGAACTTAGGTCTAATGAGTTGATTCTGCTAGTTGATATTGGGATGTAGGACTTACTGTTCATGAGTTTATTTCTACTGGCTGTTATTCCTTTAGGAAACACCACAGATCTCTCACATTTCTTCTTACCCTGAGGATTACACACAGACAAAGACCTCAGCCTCTTTGTTGAAGGTCCCCTCCTTGAGAACATTGCTACTAGTTGCTTATTTCGAGGTACTATTTTGAGATTTCCATTTTGCCTCCAACATGAGAAGAAAGGAAAAGCTGGAGTGTGATCTTGGGCTCAAGTTCACCCAAGCCCTTATGCTGTGGCTCAGCAAAACTCTTATAAATGGGCTGGACTTTAAATGAGCTACAAATAGGACAGTTTCCCATGCATCAGTTCAGGTGTGTGCTTTAGGGGTATTGTTAAATGAAGACCTAGACATTATGACTTTTGGAAGAAAGATTGTATGTGCTGTGTACATTTGCCACCAATCGAGATGCATTGGAAAAGAGCTCCAGAAAAGAGGGCCTTATGGTAAGCTAGAAATGAATTCCCAACCTTAAAATTGCAATGACCAGCATCCAAACTCAAATTTTCTCCTTTTTCCAAACTGGCTGGCCAATGGCAAGACCAAAGGACTGTTAGAGACCTGAAACCAGTAAAAATTTGTAGCAGTGGTTTCATGCAGCAGGGCTGCTTGTGCTGTTGTGGTATCTCATTCCAACCCAGCCAATTTTCTTCTCAGTAATGGATAAGAGTTGAGAAGCAGTGATTTAGGGCTAGTGGGAGGGACAGATGCAGGAGAGTAGCAGTTCTGGCTCTAACACTGTGCAGCCTGTTGTGTAAGATTAACGACTGCGGACTACTCTCTATTTTTCTCTCTCTACAACTGTGAGCAATCACCTCCAAGATCAGCCCACTGCTGGCTAGCCAGCAAACAGATAATAAGATCCCTGTGTGTTAAATATGCACAGCTGCATGTCTGACATTGCTGATCCATCTGCACTCCCAGATACCACGGGCCAGCTGCCTTGCTGGGGTGAAGGAGGAAGGGATCCATTAAAGAAAGCAAGCTTGCAGTATAATCTCTAATCTCTGTAATCTGTAGTTGCTCTGGGTTCCTGGAGTCTCTCTCCCCTCCCCATCCTTTTTGAAAGCATCAGACACTTTTACTTTACCATTTAAAAAGTGAGCTGGGTTGTCAGCTGAGTTTTCCCTGAGCTCCTGCAGTGCTTTTTTCACTTCCTCAAGGTGGTCATTCAGAGGATCTTGGCCAGTCAGATGAGTCACAGTGCTTTCCTACAGCCCTCTTCTATTGCCTGACACTTCCATTCAGTAAGAAAACGAAGCAGTCATTACCTTTACTTCCTTCTGTCTCTATCTCCTGCTCTCCATCCTCTTCCCCTCCAGGTAGTTTTGTTTCTGGCCACTCTCTTTGGCAGCTCTGAGAGAAGAAAACCAGTATTTTCATAACATTCTGTGTGCTGATGCCTGAACTGGCCTTAGGGGTCTGACAGCAGCTCAGAGAAGGAAGTGGCATCAGCTCTTGCCAAGAGTTTCAAAACCAGGAGCCTCCAGCTTTGCTCCTGGTCCATGGTCAGGCACTGGTGTCAGTGTGGGTGTTCTTGTCTATGCATTTTTTGAAAATAAAGATTCCTTGATAATGGTGCCAAGGTAGAGATTAATTGTGTCTTCCTGTGCTTCTGTCACCTTCCTCTTACACCCTGGGGCTGCAAATTTTGGCCATCAAGGGAGGAAGAGAGAAAATGGGGGAAGGAGATCTGTTTGGAAGCCAGTGACTGCACCAAGGAGTGTTTTGTGGTAAGCACAGCTCTGAGGCTGCTGTTCCTGTGTGAGCCAGCTCACATCTGGCCATGCTGGATGACAAGATGAGCACACTGACGTCTACATTCAGAAGGCCATGCAGAAGATGGGTTCCCAGCAAAGTGCCCTTCAGGAACTTTGCTTGGAATAAAATACATTGCTATCTGTCTACATTGGACTTATCCTTAATATTTTGCTTGCAGCTGAAGCTGTGTGCCATACTTGGAAATGAGGAATGTCATCACTGTTCTACTGACAGATGTAAAAATCCTTTAAACCTTGATTTTATGATGTAAACTTCCTTGTCACTGGCATCCTGTCAGTACTCCAGCGGGAGGGCTTTCCTCCCCAGGTATAGCAGGGCAAATGTTATGGCAATGGCACAAAGTCCAGCTTGGTCAGATTCTGTCACATAAATATACATCAGGTTTAATCAAACACAGCTTTCACCCTGTTGGAAAAGCCCATTCATAAGCAGTTGTTTGAGGTTCACAATATAACCCAGTGTGTAAAGATAGCCAGTTCCTTCCTCTAAAGCCTTGTTCCTGGGAAAATGTGAAGTGTAAGTGAAATGCAAGTGAAGACCAGTAATTAAGCTAAAACTAACAGATGACCTATGTCCTTGGATTTTATATGCCTGGATTTCCAGCACTCCACCTTTTTTTCCTTTTTTTTCCTTTGTTTTTGTGGTGAGAAACAGTAAAGGAATACCCAGAATCTGGGAGGGAGCCCTTCCAGAACAGCATGTTACAGACAGTCACTGTCTGGGAAAAAAGGAAGTGATAATACTTTGGAACATAATGACATTTTGTGTATAAAATAATGGAATTGGCAAAAGTTTCATGCAAGAGCACATGCTTGGTTATTGCTAACTGAATGTGAGACTGAATCCCCTCCTCCCAGTCCATCCTGGGTTTTAAAGTGCAAAAACATTAGCAGTATCTAAACCCCAAATGGTCCAGAAAAGTTTAGCAGAATAAGCTAAAATTGATATAAACAATTGATAGAGGAGAAGTTATGTTTCTCACAGTCTTTTGGAGAATTGGGTTTGCTATGACTACAGATAGGATACTGCCCCAAAATATAACAAAAATAGCAAACTCAATAACCCCTTTTGTGCTTGAAATATTGTGGAATCTGTTGTGAGCAGGACATTTCCCTTGATAACAGAGACAGCCAAACTATGTATCAAATATACTTGCAAGGATGTATCATCATTTTAAATATTTTTCTTCATGCTTTTCAATGTATTTTGTTAGCTAAGTGCCTGTTCCAGACTTCAACCTGGTTTAAAAAGGGCATGAGCATATGAACTCCTGATAGGGATCTCTGTAAGTGAGACTGGAGCCAAGGCAGTGTCTAACATGAGTTTGAACCAAACTTTGGCATCTGTATGATATTTTTTTTCCTTGTTAAGACCCTTTGGAAAAGTACCACCCTCTTTGTGAGCAGAACAAGGCCCTGGATGCGAATGGATTTGAAGATATTTAGGACTACATTTCTAAAGAAGGCTCGATGAAGCAATAAGCATCCCAAATCCTTACACTTATTTATCCCAGTAAATTACATTTTGCAATCACCTGCATGTACATCTCACTTTTTACATTTAAAAGGTGTGCTTTAATCTCTTTAATCTCTTTGGTACATTTTGATTAAACAATTGGAAGAATAAGGGGCTCGTAACTAGAATAAATCACCAAAATGGAAAAAGCCATGACGCTTCATTGGTTGTAAAGGTGGTATATATAGATTTGGGCTACAGAAGTGGTTAACTGCCCAAAGTCGGGTGGACCTGTGACCTTTCCTGTGGGACTTTGATCCCTGATCTGCCTGGTTCCCATCACATGTTCACATTGCCTGGCAGCTCAATCAGATCTAAGAGCCTTTCTTAGATAGGAATGTTTGGCCTCTGCTTGCACAAGGCAGCAGGAGACACAGCTCAGAGTGGAAACCACAATTATTGTAATTTTATGTATCAAGGTTTGTCATCTGTCTATATACACAAGGTACTGAAGAGCGTGTACATAAATTATGTTGTTGAAACCAGAGGGGGATAAGGAGATATCTAGTGGGTTATCTGACAGCATAACCCAGAGCTGATTTATGCCTGCAGTCATTCTAATGGAATGTGCAGTTGTTTGGAGGCCAGAAAAGTTGGAGACTTTCTTTTTGACTTCAGTAAAATTTAGGCTAAGCCCCCTGTAACCAGGGCATTTCTTCATTCCCAATGGAAAAGGATTAACTTCCCCCTTCTTTACCAGAATTTCCATTAAGATAAAGATGAAGAGGCTGTAAGGCATCTCAGCCTTCAGTGTTAAGGAAAATGGAAGCAGCAGAAAGAGGAAAATACCTTTATGAAACAATAAAATGTTTGCAAAAAGCTGGAGAGCCTCTGAAAGTAGTCTGGTAGGGGGGTTTTGTTAAAGAAATTTAACAAATTTAATCAGCCAAGATTCATACAAACAGTTACAGGGTGAACAAGGCAAGTTGCAAAAGCAAAAGTGCAATTATCCACCAGAAATTTTTGCTTGTCTGTGGTACCTGTTCTCCTAAGACTTTCAGAGATGTTCTAAAATCCAAGTAGTAAATGTATCTGCATCCTTTGCAAACCCAGAAGTGAGATTTCACTCCAGCTCTAAATTTTGCCCTTTTTTGGCAGATTTACTCTTCTTTGCTGGACCTGAAATCCAGGACCAGGCTGTGGGCTTGCTTCAGTCTGTGTAGATCTAAAGTAATATCTTTTGACACAGTGAGGTTTTAATGGGATAAAAGAAATTTAAATCTGGCCTTAGAAGCATCACATTCTGGAAAGCTATGAGAAAGGTTAAATCTACATGTTGATATGCTAGTGTACCACAGAAAATCTATATTCCCAATGTATTTCTACAGGGCCTGAAATTCTCATCAGGGTTCTTGTCCAGTTTTATAGGTTTGTGAAGGCAGATCATAAAAATTTGAAATTAGTGGGCTACCTCAGAAGTAGTTGGCTGCATATTTGAAATATATTTTAAGAGGTGTGGCCCATCATTGGTAATGACAAAATCAGCTCTGTGTATATTGGTAGATAAAGGAAAATGTGCACCTCAAGGAAAAATGCTTTTATAAAAATCTTTGTGCATTTATAAAAATCTTTCCCACATACCAAGATGATTTCTCCTATATGTTTAGAGCACTAAAAAAAAAAAAAAAAAGAAGAAAGAAGAAGAAAAAAAGAAAAATAATAACGACAGCCACTAAATCTAACAAGTTGATGAAACAGATGATGAAATAGAGTAAATCCTGCCTGCTGTCTGTTTTTTGGGAGAAAAATCTCCTTTTGAGTCTTCTCTAATGAATGATGACATTTTGCATTCAAGGAGAAAATATGACTTTTCCTGCTGGCCAACACTCTCTTGCTTTCTCTTTCTTCTCTTTGGGTACATATAACACAACCTCACTAAGGAGGAAAACAGTCTTAGATGAATTGCAAAGTTATAGATCTTTTTTTAGAAGTGTTGTAGCTGCATGATGTAGTCATGAATTAAAAGCCAAAATAATATAGAGAACTGAATGATGGAGTCAGTTCTCTCTGTGCAATGGGGTCACTTCCCTGGAGCTGCAGCTGTACAGGGAGGAAAACTGCAAAGCCAGGAGAACCAGCAATTTTTTTTTGGCTTTCCAGACTTTTCCTGGTAATCTTCTGAACCAAAGGTGTGCAGGTGGAGTGATTTGCCTGAAATGGAGATCTTGCTGAGTATGCAGGCAGAACAGGGCCAGGGGGAAGACTTTTAACATCTCTGAGTCTCCCTGGAGGACTGATGACCACAGGGTTTCAGTATCTTCTCTCCTCTTCTTTCCCTTGTGAGGTGCCCCTTTGGTGACAGAGAAAGCTGTGCAGGGCTTGGAGAAGGATCCTGAGTCAGGGTGGAGAGCAGAAGTGGTGTCCTCCTGCCATCCCCTCCTTCCATCCTGCTTTCCACCAGGTGTGTGGGTCGATTTGAGGCAGTGCCTTCACATACTGATGGGAGAGGCATTTGCATGTTTGGTTTTAATGGGAGACAGAGGCTCTGGGACTTCACACCTTCACTAAATTGCCAGAGTTCTCACTGCTTCTAAAGTGGGAATGCCAAAATAAAAAGTGACATATTTTAATTATGAAGTGGGGTGGGAGTGGGAAGGAGGGAATAGAAAGCAATCCAACAAGCCAAGATTTAGGGTGACATCACTTTCTATATAATTGCAATGCCAGCAGACACTCAATAAACATATCAGCATTGTTAAAATGATTTATGACCCAAATAGTTGAATATAAAATATTATCAATACATGTGTCATCATTGATCTTTCCTGGGGCTAGTAGTTGAAGGATGGAAGAGGGAGGTGATTTTAACAAACAATCCTTGACAGGAATCCAAAGGAAACAATGTGCAGGGACAGACAGCTGACAAATTCAGTACGGGGCCATTAAAACATGTGATGAATTTGCTGGGAAAGTATATATTTGTGGAAGAGGTGAGCTCATATCTACCATAAATTTGTCAGCTGTGACACAGTGTTCTCAGGCCTGGCATGAATAATGCCTAGCTATTTAGAGGCTTTGTCTGGCAAAAGCTCTATCACTCACTCCAGGGTTATTTACAAAGAAAAGTGTCTATCAGTTGCAAGGACATGACTTTGCCACTAAAAGATAACAGAACAAGTCAGCCAGTGGCCTCTCCATGCGAGATGAGTCTTCTCCAGAGAAGCTCTGGGCTGGAATGAATCAGATGGACTGCAGGAGGACCTCCTGGCAGAGTGCCTGGCATGGGCTGCAGCAGTACATTTATCCACACTGATTAGATTAGAATTATTAATAGGGGTCTATGGAGTGGAGCAAAGGGTCATTTAGAGTTTAATTCTGTTCTCAGATAACTTCATTTCAGCTGATGGGATTGTTATTGTTGGGGTTTTATATGTTTATAGGAAACAATATACTCAATAATGAAGTCATGCATCCTCCTGCAAGATTAGGAGAGCTATTGTGTAGCTGGAGTGAAGTCTTCACAATTGTGTTAATTAAGTAATAGTGATTTGACTTTGTCTCCTCATAAAATGCATTTAAGAAGTGACTAAAAGCTGCTGAGAAAGTGTTCCCTCAATAGAAATATATAGCAAAACAAGCAAGAAATGAAAGCAGCCTTGGACTGAGTAAATAGAATTGCTGATGCAATGCTTTTACTTAAGACAGACAACGACCTGGTCTGGATTTTCAGCTTCCTGCTATGTTAATATAAATGGGTCTCAATTTAGTATTGAGTATATCAGGGGTTTTTTTCCCTCAATAGAAGTGGAAGGCATGACATATAGATACCACAGTATATTCTGTGATATTTGTGGCATGTTTACATTTATCAGTTGTTTGTTTCAAACTTCAAAGCATGAAGTTTGAGATTATGTCCAGCTTCTACACAGTGGACACCCAAAGTTAGACATTGAAATCTGCATTTGAGATGATAGATTGAAATGGGCTGGTGATGTCCAGGGCAGAATTTGCAAGTGTTTATGAGCAGTGCCAATTAAGCTGCTTTCTGAAAGAAATTTAGGACATAAATCTCATATCAAACAGTGCAGACCAAAAATATTGCCTGTGTTCTTTTCTGAAATGCTGTTGTTGGGATTTCATGCAGCATGTCATGGTGTTCCTAATGACTCAGTTGTGGTTTTGTGATCTTCAAGGCCTTAAGTGTGTTGATAAAATTTTTCTGAGAAGTTTAATTTTGCCTATTATTCAGTGGCAGGGAGCCAACTTCTTGCATGGTGTAAATTGGACTCTTTCCATCCTCTTCAGTGGAACTGCAGTAACATACACCATTTGAAATCAAATTAATCAGTAAGCATGGAATGTGAAAAAGCAGCATATTAATATTTCAGGATAGGATTTCAAATGCAAGTGAAGGAAGTCTCTCATTCATGACCCCAAGATATGACCACAGAATAAATAATAAATCCTGACAATGCAAAATACTTCCTTAGCCTTCCAAAGGTAGTATTCTCAGTTAAAAAGAATGGTAATCCCACCTTTTTAAGCCAGAATGGTGCAGCTAGAGGGTCATTGAGCAGATGCTTAACAGGATGGCAATTAATGAGGAGAAAGAAAGTCACAGCATTTCCAAAATGGCCACGAGCTTGTGCAGGGAAGGATTTTTAAACCACAGGTGTTTATCTCACAGGCTTTGCAAGCGTGTCTGACAACCCCATTGGTGTGATAAACTGTGAGTGCTCCAAAGGAGCTATCATGGTCAATTGTGTCAGTGATATGTTGGCTTCAAGTGATTTAGTGTGTGTGGTATATGAAATAACTCAAAGGAGTTGGTATGGCCTGTTGATCAACTCTGTTCTGAAAGAACCCCCTGGAAGCAGCAAGACCTATTGCTCAAAGTCAATCAGGTTTAATTCCCAGCATGGTTAAACCAGCACTATGGTCTCTTATTTTTAAGTGGATAAAAAAAAATATTAGGGGCTGGATTGAATACTTTTATCCATTTTGTCTTTAGTTTATTGTGTTACAAAGAGAAAACCAGTGATTTCCACCCAGGGGATGGAAAATGAAGCAGATACACCTGGCTGTCATGCTTCTCCTGTTTTGTCTCCTGCTCCACAGAAAAGTGTGCTGGCTCAGAAAAGAAAGAGACAGCTATTAAAGATAAACCATATTTGAAGGGAATCTGGTTCTCTGTAGGCCTGGTGTTCATTTTCACTGGGGCAGGAGTGTTCTGAGTGTTTGGGAACTTTTGTTGTGAGGACTTGTGCCATCCACTCACTCTGGGAGTGAACAGACTGGAGATCTGGTTTGGCCCTGTCCTGAGTCTGCTGGGAGAGTTTGACAGCTCTGGTACCCATTTGAATTTTGGCTGTTCTAGCTGTGTGTCCAAGGATTTATGCCTTTTCCTGGCTGTGTGTCCCATGACTTCAGGAATTTGCCAGCCATCATGAAGATTATTTTAATGAAAAACAATGTTTGGTTTCCTCTACAGGAGCCCCAGCTCCAGCCCTGTTGATTCCCATTGAATCCAGCAGAAGTCAGAGGGAATACAACTTTAACAAACAGTTCAAAGCCCATAAAGACAAACAACAAACAATCTTTCTTCAATGAACTTTACATCACTTTCAGAAAGGTGTAATCCTGCACATTGACTTGGTAGGAAAAATCTTCCTGTGCTGGCCTGGAAACTTTGCATATGCCTGGTTTTTATTGGACTTTATATCCAGCCAGCTGTTCCACTGAGTTTCTTTTTTTCTTCTGAGGATCTTGTTGGCTGTATTTTGCTAGATTTTATTTGGGCCTTTGTATTTCAGAAGGTAATGATAATAGAGCAGCAGGCTAGGGAGTTTTGGTGTGGAATTTAAGGTGTTTTATCTCCTTTGGAAAAGTCAGTGGCAGGCTGCAGATCCCAAGGCTCCTGTGTGAAGCCTGGTGCCTTCATTCTTGCACTGCATGAAGGGAACTGAACTGCACAGGGCAAAACATTTAGCTTGGAAAAGGGGCATAAAGTCACCTCCTGAGCCCAGTGCTGTATCTGTGGGGGCTGGGGGGCTCTGTGGAGGTTTGACAGACACTTTGAGAGGTGTGGGAGGGGAGAAGTGGATGTGGGGTTTGCCTCTAGCACATGCCAGCCATGGACACGGGGAGCTCATGGAGCTGCTGGTGGCAGGAGCAGGAACAGAGGAGGGCAGAGGGGGCTGGAGGTGACAGGTCTGCCTGCTGACATCCACCCTGGATGGGATGCCTGGGCCTGGCAGCTCACAAGGCAGGCCTGCATTCTGAAACCTGCTCGGTTAAAAAAGAAGTTCTGAAAAAAAACCCATTCTGAAACCTGCTGTGGTCTTTTTGGTTTGGTTTTTTTTTTTTTTTTGACTAAATATAATTTGACTATAAAGAAAGAAAACCCTTAAATCTCCAAAGTGTCCAAAAGGATTAATTTCTCTGACAAGGAACTTTAAAAACATGTCTTCAATTGAGTCCATGTGTCTGCTTTCAGACAATTTCTGCTGAAAATGCCTCCACAAGTAGAGGCATTGCTGTAAATAATCAGATTTCAAACGCTACAACTCCTAGTCCTTTTGAATATGGTCCTGGATTTGGAATAACAGACATAAAAACTGGCTGTTCTAATACAGAAAAAGGAATTGTAAGGCCATCAGCAAAATCCAACCCAGGAAATGCTGCCAACTTAAGACAAAGTAAACTGAGAGCAGTAGATCAAACTGAAACACATATTTTTATTGTGGACCAAACAATACAGGGACTAACATTTCCACAGGCAAGGCACAAATGTCCTTTTGCTATCAAAACCAAAAGCTTTTAGAGCTTCAAAAGGAGCTGCAGGCAAAGAGGCAAATAATAAATGACAGGCAGAGCTGGTCTGACAGGGGTTAGGCAGGTTGTGTTACAGGGGTCTTGAATGACTCAGAAATGTCAGCTTGCCCTCCCAGCATCACTGCTGACCATGGCACCCCCAGCTGCCAACACTCGCAGCATTTTGGGGCAGGTGAGCTGAAACAGCTTCACAAGTGACCTCCCTTCAGCTGAGCATCTCTGTGCTCACTGGCAGCTGCCTCTGCTGCAAGGCAAAACACATCCACTGGTGTTGGCCAAGAAGGCCGGTGGCATCCTGGCCTGGATCAGGAATGGTGTGGCCAGCAGGAGCAGGGAGGTCATTCTGCCCCTGTACTCAGTGCTGGTGAGGGCACACCTGGAGTGCTGTGTCCAGTTCTGGGTGCCCCAGTTTGGGAAGGACATTGAGACCGTTGAGCAGGTCCAGAGGAGNTTCTGTGATTCTGTGATTCTGTATTTCTTTTGCTGGAGATGCCAAAATCACCGTTCTGATAAAGACACCCAGCAGTTTGAGCTTGCAGTGGGGGCTGCTGGCAGGGCCAGCTCAGCTGACAGGAGGTACCTCCTCGAGCTCTTCTGGCTGGGTCACAGCCCACTGTGAGCTTGTGGCCAGGCTGCTGCTGTGAGGCCTCATTCTGCAGCCACTGTAAAAGCAAACATGCAGCTGAACCCAGTGGATGCAGTTGGATTTGGCTTTTAACTTAATTTTACTTTGTCACTCAATGTGTCAATTCTTCTGAAATCTCGTACAGGGAGGAAATGTCCCTTGACTGCTTCAGAGCCTGAATTTTCCCAGCCAAAGGCAGGAAGTTTTTCAGAAAAGGAGAAGTAAGTTCCTAGCTGCAGTCCTCTTCTGTGCTGAGGAAATGCAGGGAGGAACTCCAGGGTGTTCCATCCACACCTGAGCAGACTGGACACCTTGTCATCCTTTTGAAATGTACTTCAGGGTCCTTCCTCAGGCTACTGTAGCCTTAACAGCTCTCTTTGCACCCCAGTTTTCTGGCCTGTGGCTGCCTTTCCTGTGCCTTGTCTCCACAGGGCTCACCCTCACACTGCTGTGGGGGACATTTGGCCCACACAGGAAGATAAGAATTAAGATTGAAAGGAACTTCCGAAGTCATCAAGTCCTGTCCCCTGCTGCTGAAGGCAACCACATCATATGATATCTTTCAAACACTTGTCTAGTTCCATCTTGAAACCATTTAGGTTTCTTGCCCTCACTACTCCTACTGAGAGGCTGTCTTTCTTCTCATGATTATAAACCTTCTTCTCATTTCCAGCCTAAATATATCCAGGACAGTTTGGGCTGTGCTTAATAGATACAGAGAAAATAAATTAGTCATCAACTTGCTTTAATTTATGGGCATCAAGCTTTTGATACACATCTAGGGCCCTGCTGCTTCTGTAGGTGTTTTTTGCTCATGGGAAGATGCCTGGGTGAGGGGAAAGTGGGACAGCCCTGCTGGGTGCCTGCCCAGGGTGACCTGGGCACTAAGGGGACAAGCAGGGGGCAAGGGGAAAAACAAGAGAAGCAAAGTGAGGAGTGGGAAACAAGAAAATAGCTGAGCTAGGGCAAGGGCCAGGAACAAGGTGTTAGGAGCAATGAGGCCTGGTAATGAGCAACAGAGAACTTGTGAAACAATGTGGGGTGAAAGGCACTTTTAAGAAAAATAGATAGTGGTGCAGGCAAAACACAAGCAAACAAATAGTATTTATGCAACAGGCAAGCAGATGAGAAGAAATATAACATGAGAGAGGAGGATTTACAAAGATTTTACAGCAGGGGGAAAAAAGAAATCAATTCAGTAATGAAAACCAAAATGGTTTCAGGTGTGAGGGTGTCTGGCTTGTGGAGGCACACCCCAGTTCTGCTCCACAAGCTGGCTGGAGATAAGCTCTTCCCTCAGTTGTAGATCTCAAAATTGAGAAATAAAGGCTTAATCTTATTTAAAAAAAACCTTTAGAATGCAAAGATGTGTTTTCTGAGAATATTTTAACATCATTTCTGTGGAGAGAATGAACTTGAAGAGTGAATGAATGGTAAAAAATTGTTTTCTGGTGTTCAACAAAGCTCCTTGCTCTGCTGGTCTGTGAGAAGTTGATTGTTACTATGGTAAATATGAATACTAAAGGAGAAGCCATCCCCTTCATCAAAACAGGCTTCAAATAATGAAAGACTTTCTAAAAAATCAGATAATTTTGAAGAAGAGTGGGGCTTTCCCCCATTCCCAAGGCTAGCACCCTATGCCAGCATTACGTGTGGAAATGCAGGGATGGAGTAAGAAAAAATGTGGGGCAACAGAAATACAGGTAGGTGATAACACAGATCTTTGTACTGAGCCAGCATTAAAAGTCCTGCAAAGAGAAGTATTTACTTGTAGTACACGCCAAACATTAAATTCTAAGTTGTAGAAAGCCATGTCTCCTGGGTGAGTGAGGGAGCTGTGGGATGACCTGGAATGCTGCTTTGTGGCCATTGAGGATCTTGTATTGCAATGACTTTTCCCAGAGCAAACACTTGCAGAGGGGCCTGCAAGCTCTGCTGGGCAGGGAGGGAGGCAGCATGGGAGGTACAGACACCAGCCACATCTGAGCCTCTAAACATTTCAGCATGTCCTTTGCTTTGAGGAGTCCTGGGGACGAGGCAGGTGCTTCTGCACAGCACATGTGTGGAGGGTCAGGACTGCTGTGTGCATTCTGCACGTGCTGCTGATGTGATGTTTTCTCATGGGAATCCTGCCAGGGGCCAGGGAGAGGGTGGCTCTGGCTTTGTACTTGCTGATATTGGTTATAAACAATAAAGGGAAATGGAATTTCAGTTGCCAGTGGGTGATCAGGTGGTGATAGCATTGGCTGTCCTATCCATTCTCCTGCTTTCCTTAACATACAATTTAGAAGATTCTTTTTGCTCACTTCACCTGGAACTCTAGGAAGGAACCTACCAATTCCTGAATTTCAAAATCATTCCTCTCAAGCTAAAGAGAATTAATATCTTTATGCCTTTTATGTGAGCCTGGTGCTGCCAGCACAGTCCCAATCTGCAAGTCGGCCACAATTCATCCACGAGCATTAGTCTTGCACTACTCTGTTTTATTCAGAGGTTGTTCCTTTATTTGATTTTTTTTCTCCTTGGATGCTCACATATGAAATGGATGGTTTCTGTCCTTTTAGAAAGAGAGCTAGTTTCCATCAAGCCAATTAATGAACTGGATGGGATCTTTGGTGTTTGCACCAGCTGATCAGTGAGCTGAGGGCATTGCCTGCATCTTAGTACAAGTCATCAGGTGGCAAATTCACCAAGGAGTCTGCCAGCTGTTTAACTTCATTACAGTTTGTCATTATGTGTGCCTCCTTTTTTTTATTTCTATGTTTAATTACCTAATATCATTTTTATCAGCTTGTCAGGGTATGGGAGAGAACAGTGGGGAATTAGTTTCACTTTCTCATATTACACATCTATTTTGGTAAAATATTATGGCAAGTTCATGTCTCTCCTACTTTGAAACAATAAGATTCAAGTGAACTAATTAAGCCTGTGGGTACCAAAGTATCTAATTAGTATTAACTCTTAGCTGTAAAACTAAAATAGGTGTCTACACTGCAGGATACATTTCTGTGTGGTTTAAAATCCATAATGAACCAGGAATGGGCATCCAGACAGTTGCTTAAAGATAGCACTTTCCCAGCTCAAAGAAGGCACTCCCTTTTGATTGAAGTGTGTTATTGTCAGTATGAAGAAGCTATCACATACAATTAGAGAACTGAGCACCAGTTCCAAAGGTATCCTCATCTGCAGTTTGATGAGGCATCGAACCAAGCCATTCTTCATGCCTTATAGCTTGGCCACAAAAAGGGAGATAACTTTCCTTTGTGCCATATGTGTGTTCAGGATGTGGAAATGTATTGCAGTTTTGGTGGAGATCTAAGAATTGGTTAACTCGTACAAGATTTTCAGAGGGCAATTAATAGTGAGATTGGAAATTGAAATTCTAGCTATTCAACATTTGCTGTATGTGCCATGCCTGGCTTCAGATGCTGTCATTGCAGTAGAAGTGCATTCTTGCACGGACACCAACCCAAAAATAGCTGTTGTTAAAAAAAAATAGTTTAAAAAGCTCAGTAGGCTTCTGAGGTATCCTTGTACCCAGATCTCCTGTAAGGTTATGAATTTGGGCTGATGTAATGCATGCAGTGGTGTTCATCTTTTGATTCAGAAAAAAGCCAGTTTGACACATGTCAAGGTGATTCTAAACATTCATCACATCTTCTTCAGGAAACTGCTTCACAATAGTGATCCAAATTTCACTGGAAATTCCCCTTTGTGAATACACTGTATAAATCACACTTTCCTCACCTCCTCCTCTGCCAGCTCTTCTGTCTACTGACTGCATTCAGGAAATTACCTCTATCCCAGAAGGTCAGAACAAGTGCTACCAGTGGTGAGATCCCCTTCTATGGAATCTCCAGCCAGATTCCCTGGGGGTCTGGAGCTCTGCTGATTGTTCTCCAAATTACTGCATTTCTCTAACAGGCTTTAGTGTCTCAAAAATTTACTCTATCCCTGACCTTCTCAGACCTCTCAGCTGGAAGTTTTCCACAACGCCATCAAACTGCACACTGTAACCTTTTAAAAAATGTTGTTAACGTAGGTTAAAATCACAAATGCATTTTAGGTTTGATTTCTCTTTTAGAAATTCCAAATTATGCTGCATATTGGAAAGGCCTGCTTTGGCTCGGAGCCATTCTGATAGATGTCACATTGCTAAACAAGATGGGCTTAGAAATATGCTTCAATGTTTCCTCTTTTATTTCAAACAAATACAAGCAGTAGATTAACATTTGGCTGACCCTGGCAACAACTGCTAAATGTAATGTTTAGAACAACCTAACACTCTGGTACTCTGTGGTCCTCCACAGTGGAATGTTGTTTTCAAACAGCTTTCCAAGTTGTACAAATTGTGGGCATTTCTACATCAGGAGCCAAACGTACTGACCAGCAGCTCTGATGGCATCCAAAGCAGACAATGTGATAGGGGTTTTTCTTGACCTGGTTGTGCAAGCAACAGCAAAGTGTTCCTGCAAGCTGGCTATCTGCTTCAAATAGTCAATTAAAAATCATACTTTTGCATCTGTTATAAAGTTTGTGTGATATACTGCCCAGAAAATCTTTCAATGAACGCACGCCAAAAAGTGTGTAAGCAAGTGATAGAGTCAAATCATGTGAGAGAAAATTAAATTTTCATCTCTTGTAAATGAAATATACATTAGGGACTCTCTCCAGCGATCTCCAGACTCTGTAATTTTTGGATTGGATCTGAAGATCTAAATCATGCAGCCACAATGGCCTGTGATGTGTGAGTGGTGGGTACTGCCTTGCTATGGGCCTGCGACGGTAAACAAATGGAGCCAGTTCTGGAGAACTGCTATTGACAGTAAAATTCTAATTTTGCTCCAGCTCCCAGAACAGATGTACCTCAGAGTCCATAGACTGCAATACTTAACTGCAGCTACTCAGCTGTGACCTTCAGCCTCAGGCTCACTGCAATAAAATTTTCATGCAACCATATGGAAGAATATTTTAATAGAGATTTACTGTCAGTAACTGTCCCAAAGGAGCAAATAAGGAAGCTGTAACATATTGCGTACAGTAAATCAAGGGGACTTCAATGGAAAAATGAAACCTCCCTGAGGCAAGCATCTTTAAAATTACAGGCAACACTTTGTACAAATATGTGTACAAAGGACTAGTTATGCACTCAGTTAAGCAACGCAAAGTGGTTTTGATTTTAAGATATATTTATTAGAATTTATTTATTGTGTTTTGAACGTGCTAATGGGGGAGGGGGCCATCTAGCCAGGTTCACCAGCAACTGCTGGGCAAGTTTGATTTCATCAGATGTGATGCAAAATGGGCAAAGGCAGAGGGAGGGAGAGGGAGCACTGAGCTGATGAGTTCACATGGCAAATTGCATCTCCCAGCAAACACAACTGCAGTGGTGCTCTCTCAGCCTCTTTGACCACATTGGAGGGTTTTAGTTAAAAGCAATTAACCTCTGCAGTCGCTCACTGCTTCCTGAATCCTGGTGGAACCAGCAGGGAATGAAGGGGAAAGTCCTGCTGGAGTGCTCAGAGGCAGGCAGGAAACCCAAAGCCATAGCTTTGGAAGCATGTCAGAGCTGTTCCCTGCTGGCACTCCTCTGGGAACCCTCGAGCAGGCAGGCAGATCTGAGAAGCACGAATCAGCAGAGGCCTGTCTGTTTGGAGGTCTTCAGGGAGTTCATAATTCCCTTTATAGGGCTTCAATCTCTTACCCTTTCCTTTGGCAGCACGTTTTCGGGAATTTCTGCAAACGGATAAAGGCAAACAGGAATGTCAATTTCCCCTCTAGTCTCACACTGCACACACACACTTGTTTTGTTCCCCTAACAAAACTAATAACATGACAAGGCAATAAATCAGGATCAAGTGGATTAAATGCTGATGGAGGTAAGACTGAGTTATCCTTTGAAATGTTCAGTACAGTCATGTAAAAAGCAGCCCACCTGAAAACATACAGGTGTCTGCTAAGTACACTGGCTTAGGAAGTATGTGATGAAAAAAAAAGGCATAGCAAAGCCCAGGGAAAAGAAATAGCCAAGTGGCAGGAGACAAATCCACCTTTTTGAAAGAAAAGTGGAGTGTTACATATGAGGGTCCCACCAAGCCACAAAAATGAGGCAATTGTTAAATTTGATTAAAGTAAAAAAAATGAGATAGTTATTCTTTTAGGTAAATCTTTGAGGGCAGAAGGCTTAAGGAGTGTCCTCTGCTTAGGAGGGCTGTGGTGATACAGATCTCAGGGCTGGGGTGAATTAATGCTTATTGCTTTGAATGGATTGTATAAGGCTTATTGCTTTGAAGGAGAAGTAGCAGGGGTGTATCTCAGTAAAAAACTGTGAAGAAAGGAGTTACGACCATGCCATAAACCTGTGCATTTGGAGGGTAGGAAAAATATCACAGGAGAGAATGAGAAAAACCAAAAATATTCTCCATTTTTGCAAATAAACACGCCTTGTAAAGGGAGCTGCAATTTCATCTCCCACATTTTCTTAGAGTGCTCCGTGAGACCCTGCATTTTTACTAATTAAATGGTGCAAAGTAACCCCTAGAAAGTAAAAAGCATTTTTAGGTGGTCCTTTAAGTCTGGTCTCTGAAAGGTTGCTGTTGTATCAGCGACTTAATTCCAGAAGAACTTTATGACTTCCAACTGCTATTTCAAAGGAAGGCCAGGTTTTAACTTTAGAACATCTCATGCCTATTCTGAATAGCAATTAGAGATGTTTTAAAGGAAAAAAAAAATCTTAGGAAGAAATACTTTTCTGTTATAATTTTCAGCCATCTCTTTCTTTGTACTCTGCAAATCATTCATTTCTGTGCTCTAAAATGGGATGGGAAATCATGGGTGGCAGCTGTGTGATCCCCTCCTTTGCTCCTCACATGTGCCTTCTTATCTGTAAGAAGTCCTTAGTTGCCATGAGTCTGAGCACTTCCATTTCTCTGAAATCTTGCTGTGCTGTGAAACACCAGGCACATTTGAAAAGGCAGCCAGAAAGAGGCTTTTAACAACTTAAAGTTATGTCTCCCCCAGACAAAAATGTGCCACTATGTATTTGTTTTGATTTTTTAATCTTTTTTTTGGTGGGGGTTTTGGACTGGATTCTGATATGAGATTTTTTCCTTTTTGTTTCTGTGCTCCTATTTCCATCTTGAAATGCTCTGTTCAAAGAATACCAGAATGAGAGGATTCTGCAAGTTTTGTTTTGCTGAATGACTGTTGACAGAGGCTTTTGAGGAGAGACAAATCACTGAGTCTCAGAGCATCAGAGAGATTGTCTCTTCTTAGCTCAGTATCATTTAATCACCTGCAGGCATCCCAATTACCATAAGCAGAATTACTATCCCAATTAAGCAGCAGTCCTTGCCACTTGGTGTCATTAGGCTTAATTTGGTTCCTTGGGAAGTGTCCTGATTAAGTTGATTACCTGATTAAGTGGGTGTACTCTATATGATGGGCCTGATGCATCAGTGCTTTATGTCAGTTCTGCTTGTTGATTAAAGTGCTATTATGGCAGCATAGAAATAGAGCAATGCCAAGGTGAATCTGGCCCATTGGTTTTAGCAGTCGTTGTCCAAGCTTGCAAAACACTTTGTATTTTTAGTAGGAAGTCACTGAACACAAATTACCCCTGGGTTTATAATTCTGTAGTGTTGGAGAAAATAAAACTGTGGTGAAATTGGATAGGCATTTTGGTTTTTTTTCTTCTAAGAGCAGGAAAGTGAAATTTGCTCTCTGCAAAGGGGATGGCTGATGTTGTGGAAATGGTCTTGAGAAACGCAAGATAGGAACATTTGGAATTTAAAGAAGGTGGAAAAAAAAACCCCAACCCCTTAACAGCTCAGATTGCTACTATTTTGCCCTGGTTTTCTATACTTGAAAATTTTGGAGTAGCATATCACCCCATTTCAACCCTAAGCTAGAAAACTGCTGTCTGAGAATGCAGTCACAATTATGTTTTTAAATGCTTTTTATCTCTGTTTGTGGTTCTTTCATCTCTGGGTCTAACATGGAATATCAGAATATTAGGAGCTACAGGCATCCACTGATTGACACCATCAAATTGAGTGATATATTAGGGGAGGTTAATTAAGCATAAAAAAAAAAAAAACCCACATATTTTGTGGCCTATTCAGAAGTAAGAGGGAGCAAAAGCAAAGCTATTAAAGCAAAGTCTAGGAAAACTTTCTTTTTCATTTCCACTGAAGGAATAAATCATGTGGGATACTGCTTAAGTGTTCCACCTTTTGATATAATGACAGTACTCAAAATCTGTGGGTTAATCTTTGAGCAGTGAGTTTTGGACCCAATGATACCCATAATAGCATTCATCTCAGCTGCCTCTGGGCACATTTGTTGTAGGAGTCTATACTGGGATGTTGTGTCTGGACTTCTTTCACAGGTGGGGAAGCAACAAAGGAACTTTTGGTGTCGACCCAACCTGGAATAGATGTCTGCTTTAGGATGAGGTGCCCTGTTGGTGCAAAGCGAGTCTCTTCAGCTCACTCAGAGGTTAATATTGGTGCTGTAGGCACCTGGACTTGGCAAGGTGAATCAAACCCCCACTTTTCACTGAGGTGGTGCTACTGGGTTGCAGATGTGCCCACTACTTTCAGCAGAACACATTGAGAAAAGAACCTGCCCATCTGGCACGAGATGGAGGGGTGGTATCTCGCCTTACTTTTATCTCCTGTCTCTTTCATCCAGAGCATATTGCTGCAACTGGAGTTAATACAGCTATTGGCATGATATGAACATACTCAAAAGGTTTTCTTGGAGGACAGGAAGCAATTTTCCCTCCTGTCATGCCATTTATCTAAGGATAAAGGAGGAGGGATGCAAACCTGCATTAAACTATCTTTGCTAAAAGAAATCAGTTGTCCAGCCATATCTGTTTGATCTGTCCAGCTGATGGAAGAAATACAGCACTAACTTAGCTGACACTATATTTTCTAGACTGTTAGCCAGCTTTTTTTGGTGGCCCTGTACAGTTAAAGGGCAGAAAGAAGGCAGCTTGCCCAAAGGGCTAATCAGAGCAATACCCTAGTTTAGGTGCTCTGAAAGCCTAAATGTGATGGATATGGTAGCGGGGGAGGTTCTCCATTTAAAAGATTCTTAAAATAGCACACAGCTGTTATAATACCTGTGTCTTTCCTTCTTACCCATTCCTCTCTAAAAATCATTCATCCCTAAACACTTCTGCATGAGGACTACTTAGGGAATGGAGAGATTTCATTTGGTAGACTGTATCCAGGGAGCCTCCTTGTAGAAGTCTAGCTGACTTTTCAGATCGATCTAATTTGAACTGGGAAGTGGCTTTCCTAGGAAAAGAACCTTTTCCTAGTAATTTTCTCTTGCATTTACAATAACTTCTTCAAAGCAGATTTTCTAGCCCAGACCCCATGAACTGAAAATGCTGGTTTGGCCAGTAGTATCCAAAAATGCCTTTTGAGGTACGTGAACCTGTGAGATAGAAGTGTGTATCGTCAACTGAACTTTTAAATCTCCTTTTCCTTTGGAAAGCTCAACCTAGCTTTGACTCCCATCAGGATGGTTAACAGTCTGAGCTGAGGAAATGATTCTGGACCTTGTTTGTAAGCACTCATGGGTCAGACTGAACATAGGGATCCCCCTTATGAAATTGGGCTGATAGACAGCAGCTGGAGGACCTGGCCCTTTGCACCGGCATCTCCTACGTGTGTACATTCAGCTGTTGGGACCTGAGCATGTGCAGCACAGTATTTTCTCTATCTTTGCAACCTGGCAAGAAACTATAGTGCCCTGAAAGGTTACAGATGTGGCTATAAAGTTTGCATGAGTACTTGCTCAGCTGCATGCATCACAGCTACTTGAGCCTGACTCCTCCTTGGAGTCAAGTAAAGGAGGAGCAGGGATTTCTGTAGAGAGTGCACCTTTAAAATAAGAACATAAACACCCACTGCAGCACAGGATTCCCCAGGCTAGCTATAATGTGGGCTAGTAGGCCATATTCTGTAGGAAAAGATCCATATGGGAGTGTTTCCTGCTTGCATATCCAGCTGCCTTTGGCTGCTTAGCCTGAATGATTTTCAGAAGCATCAGCATTCAGCACAAGTCTACAAGGAAGCTCAGCCTCCTGTAGATTTTGCCACACATGCCTCAGCTTGGCTTCTGCTAAATATTACCCATAAACCCTTTATTTGCACTGCCTCTTTGTTTCTTGCTCCTGAAGATGTGATCCCTTTCCACAGACGTCAGCAGTGATATCCACATTTGCGTCGGCGTGGCGTGGCTGGGATGGGCAGAAGTGGCCCCGACGTCTGTTCCAAGTGTGTCTGCTCCCTGGGTTATCAGTGATCTTGTTCCCTGCATGTGCCACACGTTCAAGGTCTGTTCTTTTGTTTTGACTGGCCAAACAGCCTGCGAAGTGTCACTTCTTTGTGCCTGGATAAACACAGCACTGAGGGTCAGGCACCTAGCTGGAATATTCACAGCAAATGTACTTAAAATGCTTTCTAAGACAGCTCTTCAGTACATCGTTTGAGGTCACTCCCTCTGGAAACTCTTGCCAGCAAACTTGTTCACTGGAACACTGACAGGAAGAAAACACAGGAAAGGTGAAAACATAATTGAATCCAATTCCTTTCAAAATGGAATGAATGAATGAACGAATATTGCTGTAAAATATTTGCAGCAACCTCGCAGATGTCTGTCTTAGATTTTGGATGAACTTGGCTCAGAAGTGCCTTTATTTTTTTTTCCCCTAAGTTTTTGAGCAACATTTTACAACCCATAATAAGTAAGGAATATTAAATCTCATACAGTCTTTCCTAGATGATAAAGAAAAAATGTGCACTGTATCCTACCAATATATCATTGTCTCCAAGGAAACTTTGGTACCTAAGAACTGGGAATGGGCCTGGCTCCCCCACATTGAGTACTTCCCTGCATTCTTTGGGGTACAAGTGTTAGATTTGTAAATGTGTATTCCTGCAGCTTTCAGTGAGACAACAAGGGTGCTCTGTGCATATATTTGTAAGCTGAGATAAATCATCAGGATGTGTCTTGAGAGATTTCCACTATTACAGACCTCAGAAACTTCATGAGAGGAGATCATCTCCCAGAGTTCATGTCTTGCTGAGGTCAAAACCTTGTAAGAACACAGCTATTCTGAAGAATTAAATGTGAACCTGATGTTAGCACGGATTTAATCTTGCTCATAAACTTCCAGCTTGAGCCAAAGCCTCTCTACATGCGGATAGCAGAGATGACAGCTTGATGGATCTGAAACTTAAAGCATTGTGTACAGTTGGGATTGCTAAGTAGGATGAGGGATATGCAGAACCTTGGATAGCCCTGTTAGGATGTACAAGCCCTTCACAGTTTTGTCAGATGAAGAGCAAAGATGGATTTATGTGTTACGATGAAGGGAACAGGAACCTTTCTACCAATGAATGCTAGTAAAACTCTTACATTTTCTCCAATGGATTGCATGCCTGCATAAGCCAAGGGGATTTAAAATGGATGGTTCTGCATGCCAGGGGCCATAACCTTCAGAGAATACAAGTGGTTTTGGAAGATCCCTGAAAAAGAATGAGACCTTCAGGTAATAGAGGGTATTTTTAGGGATTTTGGTTGAGTGGTTGGTTTGTTTTTACAGTTAAAGGAAATGAAATGAAAGCCCTAACTTGATTTCTCCTTGTAAATTAATCTGTGCTAATTATTGCTATTCATAGAGCAGTGTGCCCTCAAGGTCCCAAATGTGCAGAGACTTGTACAGCTATTTTGTGTAGCTATTGAACCCAGAACTGACAAACAACTGCCTACAAAGTTAAAGGTACATGTCATTGCAGGATTTGGGCAGGAGGAGGGGTTTGGAACCACTGTTATTTTAAGATCCCAAACAAAACAAGAGTGGGTGGAAAACATAAAATTCTCTTTATTCAAACACAATTCCTGATCAAGTGCTTTCTTTGAGGCTCTCTAGCTAAGCCTTGTGCAGGAGAAAGTAGTAAGGAATCACAAGTGAATGACAAAATCAATCAAAGGCAGGAAAGAAAAACAGCCTCTTTGGTTTTGATAAGTATCAGTTCTGTTTCCTATGTGTTGGCTTCACCCACAGCCAGCTGTAATCAATAATATCTCTCCTTTGATTTCAGAGCACTTTGGGTGAAAGCCTGCTGCTGCACATGCTTGTTTTCCACTGTGAGTCTCTGAGCACAGCTGTACAAAATACTGGGCTGTGGTACAACAGCCCTGGGCCTCGTGCTGTGCATGGTGTCCTGCAATAATCCCAGCCCAGGGCTGTGGCAGGCACAGCTGCAGTTGTACCATCCTACAGAAACATCCCATGCCATTCCCCTTGCAACAGCTTGTGGCTCAAGGAGAAAATGTACACTGAAGGGTTTGCTGGGTGCCTTCAACACCAGCTTCAGCTTCAGCTGCCTCTGAACAAGCTGCAGCTCATGGGGGGGTTACTGTGAAAGCCAGTGTGTGGCTTTACAGCGTGGTTTTGTCTAGCCAAACTAATTGGGAAGTGATTTGTTTCCACTCTTCTTTCTTAAAAAATTCCCCATCACCCCACCAAGTGCTCATGAAAATGTTTTGACTCTCCTGTAGGAAAGACAAGGAAAAATGCTCTGGGTTTTGGTAGATACTTGTTTTCCAGTTTCATATGGAGATGATGCAGTTCTAAATTACTGCAGAAAAGAGGCTCTTTTAGAAAGGGATGAGGAGTCTAAAATGTGAATAAAAATAGAAACATTTTGCAAAAGGAAATGTAAACCTTTATGGGAAAAACTTCAATTGTGTTTTCTTGCTGTTTTTTGCTTTATCTCTAGGATTTGGAAGAAGAGGAAGGCAACTGCACAGTGGTTCATCCAGCTGATTTTATATATGTACATGTGGAACAAATCTCTTTTAAGTTGCTGGATAGTCTTGGAAAACACATGCCTTTTAGGGAGCAAAAACTGGTGGGACAAACTTTATACCCATGCAGAGAATAAAGCAGATGTCAAAGCTTCTAAGAAACAAAATTTTAGACTTTCTCCTAAATGTTTAGATGAAATAAGCTCTTATATTGTACATTAGTCACCTTGTGTGTTTCATAACATAACTAGGCTAGGTTTTCCAGAGAAGTCCAGGTTTGCTAGGTGTCCAACCTCAATGAAAATTCTCTTTGAAAACTAAGGTGTGATAATGAGGGTCAAAGCAGCACTGTATCTGTGTCCCTAGTGACACAGCACAATTAGAGGTAGCTGGGATATATTGAAGTATTACACAAAAAAATTTCAGCAGCCAGCCTTGGGTGGAAGGATGTGGTAGGGAACCCCCAAAGTGTGAACAAAGTGTCTCTTGGTTCTCGTGTTCTTGAGGTCTAATATTTGAGAGGTCAGTTTTAAGCACAGAGGCCACAGTTGTAGTCCCATCCTGTTTGTCATCTGCTGGGATCAGCTAGAAAGAAGATAAGGGGATTTTTGAAACAAGACTGATCGCAGAGATTTTAATTTTTTTGTCTAGAACTGAAAGTATTTTCTGTGAAGTTTAAAAAACATATTTTGTGATACATTTAGATGTTCAGGCATTAAATCAAGATCAGCTTTTAAGTACAAACCTCACACCCTGTTGCTATTTGTGTAAGACTGGGCCACCCTGATTCAAAGAGTATATTGAATATAAAACTGATAGTATTAAGAATAAGAACAGTGACTTGTAAGGAATATTGAGGCTGAATCACAAAGCTGTAGTTCTGAAACATAAGTTTTCATTAAAAAAATAGAATGCCTTCTTAGCAAGGAACTGCAGAGTGCTTTAAAAGGCTAATGATGTTATTGGTAGGTGATATATTTTGAAAATGGAAGACAAGGAAGAGAAAACATAATTTCCTCTAAATTTAGCATAAATTCTATTACCTCTGTTATTGTCCCATAGGCCAATGGCACCACTTTCCTAAAGCATCTGCTTCCTAAATTATGTGGTATGGTTTGTTCTTTCAGAGCACTGTATTGTTTCTATGGAGATCAGAGCAAACTTAGCTCTTCATGCCTATATAGGGATTGTGAGTTAAAGAATAAAAAGGGAATGTGAAGTTTGGCATCTATATATGTATTAGGTACCAGTAACTTGGAATCCACTGGCAGATCAGCAGCTGTAAAAATTTGCTTTGTGTTTAGATTCAGGGAGGCAAGTGCCAGGGTCTCCTGTGGTCAGAGACCCCTTGGCCAGGGTCTGCAAGTTATTTACTGATCAGTCATATTTTATCTTGATTTCATCATCCTATTTCCTTTTAGTTAAGACAGCTCTTGCAATTAAGCACAACAACCTTTTTAGACACCTGTGGTGAGGTTTTAGCATTGCTGGGCACTTAATGCAAAGCATTTTTCCCATGTTGCTACATAGATACCATAAAAAGCAGGTTAGGATTTATTAAGTGGTGATGCTCTTCCATGGCAGATAGGAGGTGGAGGTACAAGTAGATTATATGTTGTTTTGCCCAAAGCCTCTGGCAGAACTGGAAAGTGAACTCCAACCCTATTTTCTTGTTTGAATGTCTGTAACCCCAGAACAGCCCTTCTATCTTATCTTGCTCACAGACTTTATTAGTGTGTGGCTGGACCTTGGCATCCCAGGCACTCAGTACAATTATTCAGCAATGTCTTGCAAGACTTGGGTGCTGGAAATATTAGGTCTATTTTACATAATTTATATAATTTACCCTTGAATGTCAGAAGGGAAAAGGAACCCCTAAGTTTGATTAGACACTAAATTCATTATTTCACATTAGAATTGCCTTCTCCAGAGGACCAAGGATACTTATTTGATTCAGTAAGGAGAGCTCCAAAGGGTACTAATTTAGTAAGACTATTGACTGTTCATTACTCTGATGTTGCTCAAATAGCTGAGAGCATGTGTGGTGTTTAATGTGATCTTAAACATTACTATCTACGGTAAATCAGAAACAGGGCACAAGTGCTATAGCTGCTGTTTAATGATGTATGAAAAAGCTGCCTGGTAAAGTGCACCATTAAGAAAAGCTAAAACCAGTGCTGAACAAAGACCTGATGAAATATTGATACCTTTGAAGCCAGTACGATTTCTTCTTACTTGGAAAGTGAAGTCTGGGTTTCTGAAATATCAAACTTAACTTGAGCAGAGTAATGCAATCAGATGGATGGGAGCAAACTATCTATTAGGGGAAAAACAAACCACAAAACAACAAGGAGAAATAATACAGTTGGTCTTCAACATGTCAGTGTTTAGTTTATAACTGGGAAGACTTCCAGTTCAACAATTATTCTCTTTCCATTGAAATACTGAGCTTTCCCCAGCCCATCCCCAACTCTTTCCTCTTTCTTAGAGGAAGAATCTGATAAAATAACCCCAACTTAGTAAGACATTCCATTGCAAAAGATGGACTACATGATGTAAGATTCATCCCACATTTAAAAAGTGTAAAAAGACTTACATTTGTGGAAGCTTTCTCAGGTCAGATGCCATCATTGCCAGACCTTCTCTCAGAGATTCTTGGAAAATCATCACACTACCTGCAGTGGACTTGCGTGTGCTAAGCAGGGACAATGCTTCTTTTCTCTGCACACACGTATCTGAGATAATGGCTCTGTTCAGCACTGTCATGAACACTGTTACTTAACTCCAGACCAGCAAAGTGCACTCACTTTTGCCAATATTTTGCCATAAAGCTTTGTTTGTGCTTGTAGACCTGACTCCAGGACAGGGTTCGTTTTTTAAGCTAGGAAAGCACCTCCTCGACATTTTGTGAATCAAGGCTCAAACAGCTGTGAAAATTAGGTTATTGTTAGTTTACTTTCAACTTCTTTGTTTTGTTTTTTACCCCCTTCCACAAAACTCAGGCTTTTCTGTAACTAGGGCTGTGGTAGGTCAGAGCTGTTGTCTGTTTTAGCTGCTGCAAGGGTCTTGTGTCCAGACATGTGATGGAAGTTTTCATAAATCAGGGCTGTATCATAGTTGTGGAAGCTGGCACTTGGTGGTGAGAGTGTCTCCCTCACAATAACAGCTCTGTAGTTTGTGTTGGGGGACACATGAAGTTTGTCCTTCCCAAGTGCTGCATGAGTGCTTTGTGGGTCCCACAGAGCCCTCACTCAGCCTGGAAAGAAATAAATGTGAAAGAGAAGGCACCCAGGAATGGTCAAAGCAGGGACTTTAATAAAACAAAACCTAAAGGAAGTGCTTCTTCACATAGCATGTAATGAAATTGTGCTACTCATCAACACAGGATGTTGAAGAGACCTGAAGAATGAACTCAATTCAAAACAACTAAAATAATAGGATTAGGCAACTTTATTAGGAGAAGTCCATTGGTGGTTATTAATGAAGTAGGTGGAACCTCCAGGTCAGGAAATCCTGGAGCCATTGATTTTAGGAAACAGGACACTGTAACCAGGATAGATTCATGCTTCACTGGTCCCATTATTATATGGAGTTTCTATCACTGAGATGTGCCAGGGACCTCAGGTTAAAGCAGAGCAGCCTTTCTGCTTAAAATATCCTGAAACTAGGGACTTGATTCAGTCCAGGTGAAACCCACAGGTCTCTGCTCTGAGAGGGATGTTGCCATCTGCACAGAGGTGAAAACAGGAGGTCATATTTCAGGATTTGGCAAATGTCTGGAGAGAGCCTTTTATCTCAGCAAAGTCCCAGTGGTTGATCTAAGTGGGAGATCTGATTGATCTGATCTGAATCTGGTTGATTCTGAGTGGGAGAAGCTCCAAACTGACAGGATGAAGGCCAGGCACGTGGTTACTAATGTGAGGCTTTGTATAGCTCTGCCCACTGCAATATACACAATAAATGTACAGGATGTGCACACATGCATGTATGTTTGTTGACTCTGCAAGAGGAGCAAAATGAAAGAGGAATCGAGAATCATGTGCTCAGTCTTTGCTCCAGCAGCATTTCAAGTATTTTGGGGCTGAACTTTTTTACAAGTGGGTACTTTAAAACCAAATAATAAAAGTGATTTCAGGGAAAATTGATGTAGATCCATGGTATTGTGCAAGAAAGTGCCCTTAAGAAAGACCCTGAGACAGGCAGCTCATTCAGGTTGTAATTAGCTCACAAAGAGTAGGTGAGGGGAGGGAGAAACCTCCAGCCTTTCTATTCTTCTCCTTAAACAAAGACCACCTTTACAAATATGTGTATTAGAGCCTTTGGTCTGCAAATTTCTCTCTTGCTCACACCATCATAAAAGATTCAGAGAGCTGTATCTTTTTGATTACTAATTTATGCTGTTTACAGGCTGGGTAAGGGGAAAAAAAGAAAAGCTCTAAAGACTCCAGGAGCTGTGCTTTGTTATTAGGAGAAACCAGCATTCATCACTGTTGTTCAGCCTGATACAGGATTTTATTTATTTGGGGAGGATGTAGAGTCCAGTTCAACAATATGGGTTCTGAGGAAAGTAACACAGTGAGGGAGCAGTAATGATGCCAGGTTTGGGGAATATTTGCTGAATGAGACCTGACATGAGCCTGAAGCCAGGGCTCCTGGAGATGCCAGTTCCACTAAACTGTGGGAAAGGCTTGTGTGCTTAGCTTTGTGCACCTCCTTCCCACCTCCTTCCCTGGATCAGCCTGAGGCTGGCCATGCACAAAGTGATCCCCTTTCCTGAAGGACATTAGAGCCACAATGTCCTGTCGCCTCGTTTCTCTGCATAGAGAAAGCAAGGCACAAACTTTTCCTAAAGATGTACTGGGAGAAGGCATGAAGGAGCTGCAGAGAGAGAAAAACATCTCTTATCTCTGCTCTCTGTTCTCCCCTGTGGAATTTGACTTGGAGATTGTTTATCTTCATCGACCAATCCAGGTCCAGCTGTGTCTGGACTCTGGAGAAGGTCGCGAGTTTGAGTTAGACTAAGACTAAGATAGGTAAGTTAGATGTAGGTATGTAGAATAGCCTCTCTTCAAATATTATTAATGTATTTTAGTATAGATTTAATAAAGAGTGTGTTCAGCATCTCAAAGCCTTCAGAAATGGAGTCAGACATCCTGCATTCTCTTCCCATGGGGTCGCCTATTTTTACAATGATGTCCCACTTGTGTTTCCTAGAGGTCACAAGATGTTTCATCTACCTCAGGTGTGTGTCTGCCTGGAAGCAGGGTAGCATTTTACTCTCGCTCTGTCATGAGGCTGCAGGACCACTGTCACCATCTGCACTGCACTGCCATAATCCCCCATTTCATTTCTCTCAATACCAAGCCTTGGTTTTCATCAGATGGGTCAAGATATGCAAGGAAAGTAGGTCCAAGCCCTTCAAGAGACCCCTATAGGATCCCTGAAACTTCATTTTTTTTTTCTTATTTCTCTTTTTGCTTTCCATTCTTCAAGCAGAAATACGACTCTCCTCCTCCACAGCAGTGCAATTAGCACATTGAAGATCTACATATTGTAATCCCTTTGCATCTTTTCCTAGGATTTCTTAAACTCCTTTGTTCATCTAAGTATGTGACCAAAGCTTTTCCTCCCTTGCCTTGAATGGATTCAGACACTCCTTAAGTTAAAAGAAAAAATGACATTGGGGTGCTATCTCGACTTGAGAGAAGCCAGAGGAATCAAATTGAGGCCATCACCATCATGTGTCCTTAATTCACACATTTGTGGGAAGGAAAATTGAAAGTTCAGCAGCATGACTGAAAGATGGAGTCCTGGTTTGTCATCTTCTTTTCTTAAAACATTCACTTTAGTGATTTGATGGATCACAAGGATCCCTGTCTCTGAAACAAAGAAGTAAGATGATGCTCCTTTGCTGGTGATGTAAAATAGAAGACACAGCAAGCCTGTTGAGGATGCATCCTCTGTTAGGCATGTAAATAGTTGCACTTGCTTAAGGTTAGTTGCAAATGCTGGCTACAGCCAGTGAATTACAGGGATGGATAATGTTTCCATTAGAACATGAAAGGATGAAAAAAAATCAGTCATACTTGAAAACATCAGTGCCCATGTGACAGACATAATTTAGGGTGTGGAATTTAGGTTTCTCTTTGCATATAAGTGGGCTCAGCTACTCTTTGTGTCTGTAGTTTTGTTCACTTGTGCACACACAGTCTGCAGATGCTTTGTTTTGATAATGTATTCCCAGTTCTGTTCTCTTTAACCTGCAAGGAGTTTCATCTGATGACGAGTGGACTTCTTAAAAAATTCACTTGTACTTTTCAAAATCAAAAGAACTTAGAGAAACATCTTATTAACAGGAAAAGCTGGCTTTGACATCTGTAGAAGGAAGGGGAAAGTAGGTGTCATAAGTAGATCATGTATTTGCTTTTCTAAAAGTTCAGCCAGGCTCAGTGGTCCAGCCTGAATATTTGCAATGTGCCTCCAAAACCTGTGAGTACCCAGACACCAGCGTGCACAAAAATCCACCCATCACACCAACACATGCTTCTCTGGTTCAGAATAACCTCCTTCCCTGAAGGGCCACGTGCACAAAGTGCCAGTACATAGCAGCTCTTGTAACTGAATTTTAAACTGAAAATAGCATCTTAGATTGGAAGTGCTGACACAGGCTTGGTGACAGCAGTGCCAATTTAACAGTTGTATGCACTATGGAGTGTTCTTGCAACATTCCTCATCTGAAAGACAATCTGTGCATGGTATAGATTAGTCTGGTTGGGAAAAAAAATAAAATAAAAAAATTGTGGGGAGAGAAAACCCCAACTGTGGTCTTGGCTGGCAAACTCTGTCAACCAATGCAATCTGTGCTCCTGATGTTTACTGCTTGAAGCTAAATAGGATATCTAGCCAAATTTCAATTCATGCTACAAATAACACTCAATTTGTGTGTGTGCATACGTATGTGTGAGAGAGATGATTGCTCATTTAAATGACAACTTTATATATGATAATTACAGTCATTAATGAAGACACAGTTACTTTACCATAGATTACAAGGATAAAAGAAGATCGCCCAAGAATCATGTTCTGGTGTAGAGTAGAGTCAATAAGAAAATTAGTCCAAATACTATCCGGAAAATTGTTCTTAAATAATGCCCTAAAGGTTAAAGGAACAATGGGTGTAAATTCAGTGGAAGAAATTTGAAAAACACACTAGAGGTCACTGTTGCTACTTGAGCAAAAGCTTTTTCTGCTTCCTTTTCATTTAAGACATTAAAGATCAAATATTTCAGCAGGGGAAAAAAAAGTACTTCTGTTTCTATATATTTCAAAGCATGTACATTTTGATATCCTAAAAAATAAACAATATATTGATACAGAATGGATGGTTGTGCTGTGATTGTGGAAATGGTATGTACTTTACTTATGAAGAACTTGGAGTCATAGGACAATGCAGTTCTATTTTGTGCAGCATCTTTCATACAAATGGCATCCCCCAACACTTTATAGCTTGTAGCATTAAATAATATAGCTTTAAATTGCAGAGATAAATAATCAGTGGGAGAGAAATTAAATGTTATGGGCAAGGGACAAAAGAAATGTTAGATATTTGAAAGCTGTGAGAAGGCATAAATTGCAAATCTGAGCCAAAGATAAATGAGGAAGCCAAACAAATAAGTTTTGTGATGCAGGAGAAAATACTTCAGTCTTTGCAAATTATTCATGAGCTGGGTATTAAAGGGGAAGCAATAGTTTTATATCATAAATAGAGTCCTATGCCTGGTTGTATTTATAAAGATGTGTGTGTGTTTGAGCAAAGTGTGTGTCTGAGTGTGTATATATATATATTTATATCTGCAGAAGAAATCCATCTGAATGCCCAAGGGTGTAGACACTATAAATGCAGGAGTAGACCATGGCATGTTGCATTTGTTACAGCCTTCAGCAATTAAAAAGGACTGGATTTAGCGTAACATTTTTACCCATTGATATGGAGAATAAAATCATACCCTTCATATAATAGGAATATTATCATAGACTTCAAAAGCAGAAGGTGAAATGTTCCTGCAAAATGCAGTTTTTTTCCTCTGAGGTTTTGGTTGTCTCATGAATGCCATTAAATTTCAGGAGACAACCAGTTTCTCTAACAGCTCAAGGAGTTAAGCTTGATAGTGAGGAGTGCAAGTGAGTGAGAAGGCAGGTACATTGAATATTTTCTGAGAACACTGTTCTGTGTTTGGTCTTCAAGCTCTAATTATCACCTCATCTTTCAGACCTGCCACTGAATTGGATATGGGTTTAGGGGGTTGCCCAGTGATGGTTGCTGTTTCTGACAACTCCTCACCTGCTAACACCTTTGGGATCAGAATTTCCAGCTCCTTGGGAGCATTGATACTTTTCCTCAGTCTTTTTTGAAACCATGTGGATTTTTTCTCTGTACATCCATTGCCCCCTGTAAATAAGAAACTCAAGGGTTATTATCCCATACCTGTCAATATCACCATTTTTAGTTATAAAGCATATCCTTTGCAATTTATCTGTGGTCTTATTGTCCCTTTTATTCTGTGTGCCTGGGATTGTCAGGAATCCGGCAGCCCACTCAGCAGCTGCACTGGCTGGCTGTGGGCTGTCAAAAAATATCAGCTGGCCTCTGCCACGGGCACACAGATTGTTTCTGTAGCTCTTGTCTGCTGGTGGTCTGGCATCACTCGATTCTAGGGGTCTTCAAACATCTGCAGCTCAAGATTATCCCAAAATACAGCACTGAATTACAGAACTGGGAAAGTAGCAGCAAGATTTTATCTACAGATATTCTGTATGTATACAATATCAATTTATAGATTTAATACAAGTCAGGGCCATGTTAAAGCCTTAGACTCTTCTTTTTTTTATTTTTCCCAGAGTTGTAGTATATTTTTTTTTCTGAGCTAGTTTCTTCTTATAGCATTAAGCATGGCCCTATCTTTTCATGTGACACCACCCACAGACCTGTAATGTTTTATATTTAGATGTCCAAAGCATTCCCTGATACCCAGGTAGCTTTATTAAAAAGTGGAAGTTTTTTAGGGTGAGGATTAGCAGCTGCTGAGGGATGATGGACCAACATGGTCAGTTTTCCACAATGACATTTTTATAGCTATAATTTTCCTCTTGGCCATCTTTGGACTGAGAAATCCTCTCCCTTCTAAATGAAGCAATAAAAATGAGGTAAACAGGTGGAAAACTGGGGAAGTCACCCAAATCTGTATGTAAGAGCTGAGACGTTCAAACTCGGATACACAGTCTGAGTAATCTTTGAAAAATCTTATTTTGAGAGAGCTGCACAACCATTTGGTGGAAACTCAGCTCCAGCAGCTTCTTGCAGCTGTGAGTTTAAACTGGATGAGGCCTGAGAGCAGTGTACGAGGAGAGGAGGGAATGAATAACTTTAAAAGACTGGCAGAAAAGTTCAGTTGTCTCCCTCTGGTTTTCCTGTTTGTATCATTTTAGCATTGGTCTTTGACTGTGTAACACCTGGCCTTGGGTCTTTTGTTTGGTCTTCTCTTGAACAAAGCTCTTGTGAAAGCCAGAAAAGAAAAGAGGATACTAAAGCAGAAAAAACCCCATGTTGCAAGAGAACTCCTCCCCAGTTTAGGGTAAGTGTGAGGGATTCTGTAGTGTAAGAAAGGCTCAGTGGATGATTCTGATCTTTTTCTACAGGAGAAAATACAGCCCAAAGGATGTTCTCCCATTGGCTCTCATGACTAGTTTATCTTCTCCAAGTTTGTCAGCAAACCCCTGTCCCTCATTCCTTTCAAGCTCCCCATCCAATTCCATTCCTTCAGTGACTATAATAGTCTTCAGTGACTATTATAACCAGAGATGGAAAATCCTCCACGTTCTTTTCCTTCTGTCATTCATCCTGCAGCTCATTGTATCCACTGAAGATGTTTGCTGTGCAGACATCTTTTCCTCTGGTGTGTCAAAACCAAGACCAAGGTATTGTGGTTGCCAGTGAGTTACACTTGTGTGGCCCAGCAGCTGGGATTGGGAACCATAAGTGAGCTGGTGAATTCCCAGGCTGCTGCCAAGCCAGGCAGGTAATTTCCTCTTTCTGTTTTCTCTCCCATCTTATTTTTGTACTATAATTCTTTAGAACAGGGAATATCTGTTGCTATGTGAATACACATAGGTGTATTCACAGGTGTAGTGTAATACCTGCTAGACATTACTGAAATTAATATTATAAATAGCTGGAAGATGATTTAGCAATTTTAAGGACTACAGTATTTAGTTCTGGCCAGCCTTTCTTTCCAATGTTATTTTCCTCTTTGTCTATTCAGTGATTGCTTTCTCTGAATAAAAGCAGAATCTTACTTTCTTTATGAAGCACACAATGAAAACGTGAAAACTCTAGCTACTGCCTCAATATTATTGAGAAACAATAAAAACATGTCCCAGTATCTAGCAATCACTGCATGGGAGAGAAAGAGGCAGGAAATAAAAGAATCATGTTGCATGCCCTTACTGAACGAATATTAGCTCTTCAGGGTACTGTATTATCACAATGCACTTAAGAAATCCAAATTATTGTAACAGTCTGAATCAAACTTCCTCAGTTCCTTCCCTGTCACACAGGCTCAGCTGCTGATGTTATTTTAATCAAAGATTTGATCAACAATATTAGGAAGAGAGATAGCAGGGAAAATTAACACATATGCTTCTCTCTAGGGAAGGGATTATTATTTTTAAATCTGCATTTAGTTTCCCACTACCCAGAGTGATTTCTTTGGAGATAAGCACAGCAGCCAAAATGCCGTGTGCTGTTTCTCAAAGACAGTAGAAATAGTCACAGTGCCCAGAAATTTATGTCATGTTTTTGAGGCTTTTTGAGGTTTTTGAAGGAAAACAAATCCTATCAGTTTTAGTATGAGGTGAAGGAGCTTTCCACTTTGCAGTTTCATGTCTTAGGTGAACAATGTTGGATGAAGGCTGTTGTTCTTGCAGTTGGATTCATGATATTAGCCTTTTAATTAAACCTGGATGCTGGAAAATTAGATCAGCCCCTTTGGAGGAAAGAAACATTTTCTGCATTTCCCCGGTTATCCTCTCACAGCAGGGAAACTCAAGTGAATATTTCTGTTTCCCATGAATGTAAGGAAGACAAGAAGCTCAGGACTGGGGGGTTTACATGCAGAAGTTTGTCCAGGTACTGGAAGCAGCCCTTTCCCTTTTTGCCTCTCATTCCTCCTTTCCCAGCTGACTTGGGCAGGCAGCACAGTGCAATGGTGAAGAGTGGCTGCCCATCCCTCTTGGAAAGAGCTTCCATTACCCTGTGCCACTGCCTTGGCCAAATGAGCCAGCTTTGGAGCAGGATATGGAATTTCAGTTCCTCTGAATAGTCAGGGGAGAAGCCTTAAACTCAGCCCAGTGCATTCACATCCAAGTAGGTAGCGTGGTCCAGAATCCACATAACAGATCTGAAACATGATGGCACAAGACATTTAACTGATGTCACATTTAAATCCCTATTAAAAAGAAGTGTTCTCTAGTCTGCACCAGGCCATCCATTCTGGTAATCTCATTCCATATTTCTTTTTTTTTGTTGTTGTTGAAAGAAGACGTAGATTAATGACAGAATGAATCTCAGCAGAAGGAACGCGCTCCTTATAAGGCAGGCTTGGGGTAGAGATGGTGGAAATTGTAACATAGGATGACTTTGTTGGCAAGAGAAAGTTGCATTTGTACCATTTATATTTGAAAATCCTTCACCCAGGGCAGCACAGTTCAGCCAAATTAACTCCATCTGGATAGATAGAGCTGAGGATTTCCTGTCAGAAAAGGACCTAGAACAGCATATTGTAACTTAGGGAGATGTTTTAAAAACCTCTTAGTGGCTGTGGCAGATCCATTCAGGCAAAGGGGGTGGATCCAGAGGTACAGTGGGGACCCCTCAAAGGGATTAAAGGTCTGAACAACGCCTGTTTGTTCAGCCGTGTCTCCCAGCCAGGCCGCCCCGACTTGCTGCTGGCTTTTGGAGAAATATGGCTGTGGCTCCTGATGGTCTTGAATTAATATCCAATCTCAGCAGACAAGTGAATGTTTGCTATTTGCTCTGCTGTCAGCACATGGTGTTTAGTGAGATTCCTGTGATGATTTCTAAAGCCTCGGGCTCTGTAGTCACATGAACGTAGACTCATCCCTAGCTTCTGGTAAAAACAAAAAAAGAAAAAATTCCAATCTCAGCCATAAAATAGAACTTTGATCCTCATGAATGTAGAAGGAAAGGACAAAAGCATGTTGCCAATTTGCACGTTAAAAACAATGAATAGCAAACGAAAACAAACAATGCACTTTTAATGATGTCACAACCTTAAAACTCGCCTCATGACGGAGAGAAGAGGCTGGTGTGAAGGTTCAAAGCAGCACAAAGCCATATCATGGTGTAGGGAGGCTTGTGGTACCAGTATAAACTGGTCAGGTCACCTGTGGGTATTTAAACTCTGGTTAATGTGCAGGACCACAGATGTCCACACAACATGGCAGATCTCACAAAGCAGGCATTCTTCCCCCTCATTGGCAAAGCCTGGGCTTGTTCAAGGCCACCCAAAACATCAGCAGAGAAAGGAGGTGACACTTTCCCCTTCTCATTACCCTGTTAGAGCAGTTCCCCCTCCCTCTCCTGTGCTCCCATCACCTTTCTGTCCCATAACTGCCTTCATGGGGAGGTCAAGATGTGCTCTCACAGACAAGTCTGTGCTGGCAAAGCTGGTGGAGATGGAAGGTTTTGGTAAATATTCATTGGCCTGTGGAGAGAGAATCAATGAGGCCATAATCCAGGGTGGAGTAAGGGCATGTACTCTAGTTTATCTTCAGGTCTCAGGAGCAAACTCAAAAGTCCACATTTTAAGTAAAGACTTCTCCAAGTAATGCACTCCTCTTGGCTGTAGAAAACCAACGAGAGTGACTATGAATAGACCAGATTTTCCTATAGTACTTGGTAGCCCAGTATTAAAGGCATTCCCAAGTCATTATATGTTGAAGGATTCTAAAGAAAGTGGAGTTTAAAATGCGGGGTATGTGTCCTCAGAGTGTGACATGGGGGGAAAACAGGAAGGGAAGAACATGATCATGCCCTTCTCCCTTTGTGTACAATGTGTGTGCAATGTATTTTTTTTTAAATGTATTTTTTCCTCTTATATTTTTTGACCCTTAAATGGAGATATTTTTTATGTATTACTCCTATGGGAAAAATGTTTTTGAGTTTTTACAGAGGAGAGGAGGAAGAAAAAATGTTCTATATCAACAGAAACAGATTAAATTTTTCTATTTCAGCCATTGAAGTGAAAAAAAAAAATCAATTATTAGTACAGCCCTAATTTGGGGATGTATATTTTAGAGATCACATTATGCTGAATATGTGCATTACAAAACAAAGTAAAAATCCATGCCATTATTGTGCCTGTTCAGTAGCCACTTTTCAAACTGAAATATCTCAGCCATTTTAAATGACATTTTTATTTTTGCAAAAATGCTAAAAGCAATTAGAGGGCAATATTGACTGTTCACTTGCCAAATTTCACTGTTCCAATGAAAGCTGCTTTTGAGTTACTGTACACAAGTGCAAAAAGCATCCCAGATCATTTTATATACAAGTGAAACCAAAAAGAAATCACCATTTAAAAGAAAAGAAAAAGCTGTTTATAAATGAAATGCTTGCTCCCAGATTGAAACCACATATCAGCATAGAGCAATCTGTTAAACTTGAGTTAGGAACCCCCAGAAAAAAAAATAGTTGTTTGCAATGCCACTGCTGAGTATCATAATTCAAGCAGAGACGTTTCATGCTGATGTTCTGCATAGGGAATGTTCACTACACGCCTTTGGTGGGAGAATTTTGTCTCTCCTCTCTCAGTAACACTTATTAGTTACCTATTTTAGTTGTCTCTTTCCTAATTAAAAAAATACATTACGAGACTCTTGCATATGCAAATGATCAAGATGGATTTTCTGTAATTTCAAAAAATCGCGGTCAACCCATCTTTCCAGAATGCAAGACTACCTCCAGTTCACCTGAAGGGTTATTAATTTCTCCTCAGTGTGAATTTATGCAGCAGGATCACTCTTAGAGAGTTGGTAAAGGCATAGGTAAGTCAACTCAAAACTTTTTTCTGGAGCTCAAACTCAAGACGTTGTTTGTAGCCAGAGAAAATTATTAGGATCCTCTTGCAAAAGTGCTTTTGATTGGATTGGTTAGGAAGTTATCCAGGTTGGCCTGGTAGGAAATTGTTACAGACACTGTTGTCCCTCCACCCACACCTCGTCCATGCAGTGTGAAAGTCTGATGCCTTTGAGGTCGAATTCTCAGGGTAGATGGTTGTGTTAAAATCAGTTGGGTTCCACTCTTGGGGTAAATCATAGCTCTGGTTTTCTATCTGCCATTAATTTTTCTGTGGGCTAGGAGCCAACATCTGTTTTTTCTGCCTCAGGGTTTGATTCTCATTAATGCTTAGGCTTCTTTACACCTTCTTTGCAGTAAAAAATGGCCTTGCAGCAGAATTTTATTTACACCCGTTTGGTGGCCCCCTTTTTAAACTTCTGGCACACTTTTCTGCCTTTTCAATGTGTTGCCCCGAGGAACTCACGAGTGTTTTGCTCTTGAATCAGACTTTTCATTAATGTGTTGTCTGCCCTCATGCATGGAAAACAGAGATTTTATCTGCCAGAAATGAATGAGTTTTAATCGTAATGGTCCAAGCAAATGTCATGATTTAGAGAGTAAGAGGATCAATGGCATGGATGGGTTGCACAATGACCCTGTGTAAACAGAAGCTGGGATGTGAGAAGGTGGAATGGCTTCCTTTCCTTTCAATAAAAGTTACCCAGGGAGAAAAATGGGGTTACATTTTATGAACTGGGGAGAATTGCCCTTTTCTTCACAAAGCCAAGTGGTGTAAACACAAATTTCTCAGCTGTCTTCCATACCCTGCCCCCTTTCACCCCCTTCACTCCTTAGGGAAACTGGGTTACTTTCCTGGGACATCCCAAATAGAGTTGATATATCCCTGGTATTTTCTGGTGTCTGGGAAAACAATTTTCTCCTTCATTTCAAAATAACAATTGAGTGCCACAGCGTGTGCCTTTGAGATATGATACAGGGTAACCCTGTGAAGAATTCAACCACAGCCATGCAGAAAGGGAAAGGGGCTTATCTGAGTGGGGTGACACAAAGGTGATGATTAGTAGGCTGCACTGGGCCATTGTTCAGTGGAACACAGTCTTTATTTATAAATTATAAGTAAAGATCTGCTAACTGCCCAAGTGAGGATACTTGCTCATCTGAGCACTTCAGTCCAAGTGCAATAAATACAGATCAAGTGTTCACCATCCACAAAATAACAAGGATCTGATCCAAAGCACATTTTTCTTTCTACAGGGTTACCTTTGATCACGTTGTGTTTTGCTGTGTTATATATGGGTGCATCATTATTTACATGAAAATAAGAGAGGGAGCTGAAAACAATTTTAATTGCCAGTTGGAACTCTTGGGACACTCTCTGAAAAGTGGTGCCTTAGCCAATACCTATTCATACATTTTGTCTGTGCAATTTACAGTGCCATTTATTTTNCCCCTGTCGTGCCCATTTTTGAAAGGATCTGAGAGTATCAAAAATCATTGGAAGTTTTACCTTCAGAAGTAGCCCTTGAAGCATGTTTGTCCCAAATTCACATGCCTGGGTTTAAACAATTTAAAGCACAAAATTTTCCTCTTGCTAGCATTTATTTGGTACAGGAAAGCTGATGCCTCTGAGAAAAAGTAAAATTAAGCAATAATTAGGGGAGTAAGCTGAGTCCTTGGCATGTGCTGGTGGAGGCATCTGTGTGTCCCCTGTAATCCTAGGGTTGTAAGGGACATTTGGGGACAAGAATACAACAAAGTCACATAGAACCAAACCACCTATGCATCTGCTAAGACATTTTCTCAGGGACTTAGCTAGGCTAGTAGCAAATATTACTGCCCCAAGATGTTTTTCATCACTCGTGTCCTGGAGATTATTGTAGTCAGTGCCACGGATGCAGGTGTGCTCCAGCTGCCCTCACTGCTGGTCTGCCTTGGAGCTTTGAACCACACTGAAGGCAGCCCATGTCAAAGAATCATGGAACCATAAAATGTTAAGGTTTTGGAAGGTACCTTAAAGATCATGATTGTCTCAACCTCCCTGCCATGGGCAGGGACACCTTCCACTAGAGAAGGTTGCTCAAGGCTTTATCCAGCCTGGCTTTGAACACTGCCAGGGTTGGGGCATCCACAACGTTCCCGAGCAACCTGTTCTGGTGTCTCATCACTCTCACAGTAAAGAACTTCTTCCTACTACCCGACCTAAATTTCCCCTCTTTCAATCTGTACCCGTTCCCCCTTGTCTCGGTGCGACAGTTCCCGATGATGAGTCCTTCTCTGGCTTTCCTGTAGGTCTCCTTCAGCTGCTGGAAGGTGCTGTGAGGTGTCCACACATCATTTCCTTCTCCAGGCTGAACAGTCCCAGGTTTCTCAGCCTGTTTTCACAGGGGCAGGTGCTCCAGTTCATAGGGGAAATGTTCCACATCCTGTTAAATGGCAAGACTCCATCACCATACATCACTCCACCCACAAATTGAGGTCTTTCCCACTGGACATACCTTTCTCTTTACTTCGCAGGTCACACTGCAGCATCCTCAGGCCAGATGTAAATATGAGGCAGAGGCAGAGATCCTTCAAACACTATTTAATTTATTAACTCTCCTGTTTCATCTCTTTCCTGCCTGAAAACTGATAAAGCAGGATTTACAGGAGTTAAAAGAAAAAAAAAAAAAGAAAGATCTGTAGATTTGTAATGTCTCCACTCTTGGGACATGAGTAAGGTTTCTCTAGAAATTTTTGGTTGTTTTGGATGGGATATGTCTCATGTCATTTTAGATGGCAGTGAAGTAGATGCCTGTGTCTAAGCCAGTTGTGGAATTTTCTTCTTCTCGACATTGGGGTGTATTTGTCATATTTTTAGGTCCCTGCTTAACAGATCACCAGGGAACATGTTATACTTTAAAGTGCTGGTTCCAGTCTTTGCTATGGAGAGGTGGCTTTGGCCACCCCCCTGAGTGCCAGGCTGAAGTAGCTTCTTAGTGTTCTTTTAATGGGATGTTTACAAAGAACAGCAAAAATTATCCCACTACCTCCATCTTTGTGCTAAAATTTAGTAAAGATCTACCAACTAAGCCAGAATTACAGAAGCTGGAATAAAAAAAAAATTAGTTTTCAATGTCCTCTTTAAACTCATGCATACAAGTCCTCATCTCCAAAGCAAGGTGTGGCTGTTTCTGTTACAGCTGCTGTATTTTTTGTGTATCTATGACAAGCTTTAAAAACCGTTTTTGCATTATTGACTTTAAAAATATTACAGAAATGTACTTCTTTCAGCTTTATGGGAATTTCTTGGAAAACCTCTGTTCTGTCATCTATTACTACCAGTGGTGGCCTGTCACAGGGAAAAATGCAGGTGAACCCGAGATGGGAAGAGGTGATGCTGACTCCAGTTCAGAAGGCTGAATAGTTTCTTTATTATAACTATATTTCAATACATTAATATATCATTTAAAGAGGAGATACTAAAACTACATCCTAACTTCTAACTGCCATATCTAACTACTCACTGTAACTTCTCTCATGACTCCCTCTGAGGAGGGAGTCCAGACCCAGGTGCATCCCATTGGCCATCAGGGCCAAACAATCCTCACCAGAATCCAATCAACCAGTGATTCCAGGTAAACAATTCTCCAATGCATTCCACATGGGAAAACAAGGGACACAAATAGAAATTGTTTCCTTTTCCTTCCCTCTCTGCTCCTCTATGAAAATTTCCTGAGGGAGCAGAAAATGTGCTTGCTACAGTGGCCCACATAAGAGAAGGTCCACAGACAAGAAGTGTGGAACTTTTTATATGATGAGGTGGCAAGGAAGGCTGTTCCTGCTGTCTTTAGCTAAACTGGACAATGTTTTTTCTGGAACAAAACTTCCATGTTTCATCTAGAAAGGGAGGAAAAAGCCTTAGCTTTTGCTTCTGTATAAATATTTGCACCATGTTCGTTCTCAAGTTTGTGCGTGGTCGTCTTTAATTGTTTTAAATAGTCATAATAAAGAAAAGAACCACTGATTTTTTACAAGATAGACTGCATGCAGTTATGTAGGGAGGTTGAAGCAGTGGCCTAAATGTACACAGATCAGTGAAATATGGAAGGAATGGATTTGTCTCAGAAAGTCTGAGACAAAACAGAGCTCTTTCAGGAAAGCCATTGCAAGTGTCAGCCTGGAAATTGGCAATCTCTGCACCTGCTAAAGATCCACATTAACACCAGTTTCCACTGCACCATCTTTTGGCTGTATGAATAAGAACAGCACAAATTTGGATTTCAGAAGACCTTACTATTGGCATAGTGGAAGAGGGTGAAGCTACAATGACTTCAAGAAGGAAAAATAGGATAGAGCAGCTGACAAAGGGTCTACTGTATGTTCAGATGGTTTTGAAAGCTGGGCTGATGTTAAAATTAAGCTTGTGGACTGATGTGAAAATTAGGACTGTCTCCTTGAAGCTTCTGGCAGCTGCCCTCCGAGCTCTGGTTGTTACAGAGCAGTTGCATCAACACAGAAAGTGACACCCTTAGTTACTGGGATGAGATGTTATACCTGGGTTTTGCTCTGCTTGCTCTCCTCGCTTTGGGTTATTTAAGGCTGTTTATTTGCATGGAATAGGCTATTATGAGTGTTTGCTAGGCTTTGACTGTTTTCTTTTGCCGAAGTAAAATTAGCAATTTCTACTTCTCCATCCAAATACCAAAGGAGAAGTGTCCAAACCTTAGCCCTTGATCTGAAGGGAGCTCTGAATTTTGGAAGTGTCCCTCATGCTAACAGCGAGCTGACTTGAAATCCTGTGTCTGACCAGCTCCAGACTTTCTGGGATTTGAAAACAACTTCAGATTTGATATTTGGCCTGGTTTCTTAATGAAAATGGAAAATTGCATTTCCTCAGCCTTCCTGAAAAACAGCCCGTGAACCTGATGAACTTGAGATAAAAACGAGGACTAGCAGGATGCTATGTCCCATCTCAGACAGAGGTCAGCAGGAGTTTTGAGCAACGTGGGGCCGGCCCCTCTAGCTGGAAACTTCTTTATTTGCCTCTGAACTCCGCGGCCACTGGGGTTTGAGACCTACACAGGTGTGCAGCGGTGAGTGAGCCATTTCTTTTGCTCAGGAGAGGATATTTGCGATGAGGGAAACCAGGATTTTATGTGCTCACATTTTTTTGATCCTCCTTAAGCAGAAAGGGAACATTTAGAACGCCAAAATCTTGTCTTACTATTTCACGGAGGTAAGTCTTTTATAAACACGTCGTTGTAAATGGCACCATAAATTCTCCACGATGGAAAATTGCTATCTGCTTTGAAACGAGGCAGGATAAATAGAACTATAAAAGGTTACCTGGAGTAAACAGATAGGGTTTCCAAAATGTACCACATGAGATAGATTGGAGCTCATAGTAATCTGTTTTCCATGCTTAACATATGATCAGCATCAGCTGAACTCTGTAACTGAGCTGCCATCTGTATCAATCCTGTTCCTAGATGTCTTGGCCCTGCTAATGAAATCTGGAAGTGGAATTGTAAATGGATTCAGTGAATGGTAGATGTCAGCCCATTGCGTGATGGGCAATCATCAATCATCCACTGTCAGTTATTTCTGTCTCAGTGAGTAAGCCTTTATTTAAAGCACAAAGTAAGAATGTTGCCAGACCACAGGAACAAGCCCTGAGCTGTTTGCAGGTGCTGCTATTCACAGCTGCCAATTAAACCCCTGACATTTCCATAATGGCCAAGAGGCAAAGCATATGCACTTGATACAAACATTTTCGTAAAAATTAATCTCAGTTTATCAATTTTTTCTTTTTTTTTTTTTTTTTTTTTTTCCCCAGAGCGACATACAACATCCTACTTTGGGCCTATTGTTTGTTTGCCATAGAAAGAGAGAAATACGAGCTGGAAAGCAGCCAGGGCATTCATTTCCCCAGGATATACAGTAGATTCCAGTGGCTCATTTCAACCCTTAATTGGGGAGGGAAAGCACAGCAGTGAGGAATTCCACCTTCAGAAAGTGGTGTGTGTGCCCCTTGCCCCCCAGCCATGTGCACATGCTCAACTCCAGCATTTCTCATCACGTGCTGGCCCTTACCTTGGTAAAAANATTCTTTTCTTTTGGGCAGGAGAGAAAAAAATAAATTGTCATCTCAACTTATCAAAGACATTCATCAGTATTTCTGCAAGTTTATATAAATTTCATAAAATTGCCAGTGATGAGCTAGGGTATTGTTTTTGTTTTGGTTTTTTTCCTAGAGAAAATATTTTCATGGAAAAAAAATTATATATTTCTGCAGAAAAATAAACTGCCTGGTATTGCCACCTGACATTTATAGTTTGGAGGACATAAAACTTTTCAGAGGTCCTTTTATTTCTTGCTCTCAGCTGTTTATAGTTCTTCAGGGGTACCCTGATCTGTAAGTAAATACAGAAAAAGAAAGGACTGCATTCACATTTTGGAGGAGATTTCATTACATGCTGATTGCTCTGCCCCTCTTTGCTGCAAAGGCTAGAAAAGGCAGAGCACCGAGTGGGAAACTGGATAGCACTGGGGCATTTTAAACTTGTCTTCTTCAGTCTTCGTGGTACTGAGGGAGATCACATAAGTCACCCAGAAATTTGGAGTGGATTCTCATGTTTCATTCTGTCTGGTCATAAAATGCTGCACTATTGGATTAAATTAATTTCTGAAACCTACAGAATTCTGTTAGCATGGTATATTTAGAATTGTTGTTAGAGATCTTGCTGGCATGTGGGTTTTTAACTGGGGGGAATTGTTTGCCCAGCAGCTGTGCCAGTGTGCCCACTGTCAGATGCAGAGGTGCCAGTGCAGTTTTATCAGCATTACTTATTTTTCTTTCTTTCACCTGACTGAAAGAAGCTGTCCTGCCTTAAGCACTTCATGTCAATGGAAGTGGGTAAGTGTACCTATACTGAGCACTTTCCTACCTGCCTTGGGTCTGAAATTTTAAGTATAGATTGAACTTTGCCCAACATTCTGTTTCTTTTGTCCATGTAGGTGCCTTGTGAAGTTCCATATTGCTTTTCAGGCATAGATGTTGCTTCAGGACTAGTTTTGAATTCAGCTAATTCAGCTTATTTTCTCACAAGTTTCTTACTTTTTAAAATTTTCTTTTTCATTCAAAACCACTCAAAATGTTTGAGATCTGCAAAAACGTTGCCTTTAGATGTTAAATAAGAATGTTAAAACCTGATTAATGTTTTGATTAGGTCTCTTCAGAGTTTGAAGGACCAAACTGGCTGAGTTATCCAGGGTAGATCAATTAATCCCACATATAATGCATTTTATTGTAAAATAAAGAAAAAAAAAAGCACGGACTTAAAACTGGCTGACTTTAAAAAGTCAAAAATCAAAAAATCTCCCAAGTCTCAGCATCAAGTGCTTCTCTGTAGCATATCTTTGTGGCTGTAAAGTAATTTCCCGTGTTCAGGATGAGTCAGCATTCATTATCACCAAAGATAACCATCTACTTTGGGTACTTCCATGTAAGCAGAGATCACTGAGGTCATGCTGCTCCCTTGTCCCCTCTGACTTGGCCCCCCTGCTCTGAGCTAAAAGGCAAAGGCAAAAGGTAACTAATCCCTGTTGGGCTCAGCTGCTGTGCTCTTGTAGATGTTAAGGCAGTAACAACAATATTTCTCCAAGTATGTCCACATGTAGAAATGCAGAAATGCCCAAGCTGGCTGTAAATGAACTATTGTAGATACTGGACACAGTCAAGATGAGCCAGCAGAGAACTAGTCCAAGAACTAAGTCCAAGAGGACTAATTTACCCTGCTTTTGGCAGTGGTAGCTCCATATAGGCAAGTTTATCCTGCCAGAAAGCAGGGTCATTTATGGTTAGCTCATTTACAGCTAGTCTGACTACTGGAATTTGCAATGTAGTCATTAATTCTATTAAGATGACAAGTGTGTGACTGTCTTAAATAAAAATATGGAGGTTGAGATTTTGGAGGTACCTATGGGCTTCCACTGAAGTTGGTTTAAGAAGTTGCTACCTGCAGTGATCTCTTTTGCAATTTCTGCTGCAGATGCTATGCCCCATGAATCAGCACATGGGATCACATGCCCACCTAAGAGCCTCATGGGTTTACAGCACAATATTTCAGCATAAATCACTGAAGAGGATGTGCTTGCATTTAGAGTCCTACTCTAAATGATGAACTGAATCAGAGCAATTGTGTCTCTTGGTGTGGCAGAAGCAGGCAGAGATAATGATAATGATAATGCTCCATATCTCTCCTTTTAAAGAGCCCACAGAGACCTGGGTGCCAGGGCCCATGGAAATGTCCTTCTGCTTTACAGAGCATTAGTGGTTGGGCACCTCATTCTCCTCATATCCTGTCAAAAATATTTATCCTTTTAGGGTTGTGGCACTATCTAGTCTCCTACTGTAAAGTTTGATCCTGGTAAAGAAGGCAAAGCACAAACCCAGATTTCCAGCCTGACGACAGCGAGGTTTCTCAGGTGCTTAAATCAAAACACAAAATTCACTTATTCAAGTTATACTGCCTTTAACTTCAGGGAAGTTTATACTTGTGAGCACTCCTGCTACAAAGGGATACTGGCATGTAGAGGAGGATTTGACATTATGAAAGCAAACAAGTACCAGCAGCCATTCTTCCTTCTGTTGCTGCACTCATGCATGATGAGCTCCAGGTTTGTCTCCTGCTTCCCTGCTCCTGAGGCTGCCCAGCAGTGATCCAGTGTACTGACCTTACTAGCCAAGTAATGGCTTTCATGCTACCAAATCCCATCAGGAACTTCATGTCTCTTGTGGTAGCCTTCATCCATGGCTAACTTGTATTATCATTGGCACGCTTAAAATTGTGATGTTATGTTTCAAAAGTTTTTCAAGCTGAAACACACAAGTTCTTTTATTTCTCTTCTGCCTCGTAGGATTATTTTAGTTCTACACATGCAAAACCTCATATTAAGTAAGAAATTAATCATATCAGGGTAAAGTAGCTACTGAAAAATTGCCAAGCACCATAAACATTGGTCAAAATGCAGGCCAACCATTTGCACAGCAAGTAATTGAAGCTAGAGGTTCACTGGAGCGGCGCGTAACTTTTCATTTTGAATTAGAAAGCTTTTCAAACATAAAATGATATCTGAGAAGACTGCACTACCTAAAAGGTTTCAGTAAACACTGAAAAAAAAAAAAAGTGTTAAAATATGCTGGAGAGATCAATCATGCTTTGTGGTTACTTGCTCCACATAGTTTCACACACATTCTCTGATAAACAATGTCCCACACACTCTGCCCAGACCCATTATTTTCTTCAGCACCAAAGCGTCAAGGGCCAGATCCTCATTTGGTTTAAGTCAGCAGAGCTCTGCTGAGGTTGACTGCTTGCCATTGATTTATGCCAGCTGAAGATCTGGCCTGAAGAGTGACAAAAATATAATTTTATGTTTTATTTATGGGTGTAAAACAATAGTCCTAAAGGGAGCAGATGTTCCATGTCAAGGGAGGAGGTTTATTAAATGCAATTCCAGACACAAAAGCTAATCTCTGTGGTCAGGGAAGGCATGAGGCCTGTTTTACATGATGAACTTTAATTGAAATCTTGCTCTTTTGTGTTCATTTATTTCTTCTATTTGGGAGATGACAAGCGTCATTTAAATTACTTAACAGCTGCCAGACACCTTAAAAAACAATAAATAGTTGTCTTCGACACCTGGAGAAGGTTAGACAGTCTTCATTTGTCTTCCAAGTACCTGCTGAAATGGTATTAATTTGGTATCATGTATTTTTAATTAAGTGGTCACTTCACTAAAGAAATTTCCATCTGTTTCAGATGGAGCTGTGGGGAGAAAGATCGCTCAGTTTTACGGAGGGTTTTGCAATTGCAAAATGTCTTTTTTTTCCTGTTTGGATTTAAACCCGAAGGATTTTGAAATCATCTCGAAAAGAGAAGGGAGTGTCTGCCTCTAAGTCTTAGGCCCCAAACCTCTTATTGTCCCCAGCACCAAAACTATTCCCTTTGTGGATGATCTTCCCTCTGTAGGTCCTAGAGCAGGAGTTCCTTGGCTGCCAAAAGCTGAAGTCAGGGAGCTGAAAGAAAACCAGTGGCAAAACCCTGCTCGCAGGAATGTCACAGTCTTTCTGAAGCTCTCCTCATCATGTTTTCTTTCAGTGAGCCAGCACTTTTGACTCCCATGCCACTGCACCACCCTAAAAAGGAGAGAGCATTCAGTGATGTGCCTGTTCCTTGGGTTTAAATGCCCCAGAAATGTACCATGGTGAGGTCTGAGCTCTTTAGAGCAATAGTCAGCTGAGCAGTGCTGATTCACATCAGACACATTTTGGACCAAAATGCACAAGGATGAGATTTACTCCCTGACCTTCTGTGCTCCTTCCCACACCCTCACAGTCAAGTAGAGTACAGGGTTTACTAGAGAACAAGCTGTACTTATCAGAGGTCAACAGTGACATGTAAACTGGAGCTTCAGAAAAGGCAGTAAGTAGAGGAAAATTAGAGTGAATATTCCTGTATTCTATTAAAAGAGAGGAACAAAAGTAAAGATTGAAGAAGGCTGTGTATGGAAAACAAAATGGAGAGGGAGCAGACTCCAGTGTGTCAGCTTGGGTGGAAATCCCACATTTAATGTGTGATTTTGTTCTGAGTCAGGCTGAGCATAACAATTTTGAAATTGTCTCTGAACCAAAATTAGAAAAAAGAAACCTGAGGCTAGGCTGACAGTGGGATGCAGGGAATGCTGAAACATTTCATTCATGTTTCAGCATAATTTTTTATTAATTCATGTTAGAAATCTGACATTGTAACACTTTTCAACACAAACAGCAGCAGCAACCACAACCTTCCATTCTATAAACATCAAAGGAGGAGCTTCCAAGTTTGTAAAAAGCCTAATACTTGTTAGCGTCCCTGGATAAGAAGTTAATGGAATAAGTTTTTCACAACAGATGTATTTTGTTTGACATAACATTTGTCTCCTTTCAAAGCCACTCTCTGAATAACATTTCCAGTTGCACATTTCCAAAGGCATGACTCACTTCATGGGATGGAATATGTCTATGGTAAATGTATTCTGCAGCCACACTGGGCCTTCTAGACTCCTTTGTAAGCCTCTCAGTAGAGAAATAGACCCTTTAGGACACAGTCTCACCTGTTTTAAACCTCTCCTTTAGGATGATGTAAATTAGAGCCTGGAACCGTCTTTTTCCCCTTATCACCAAAAAGTAGTGTAGGGTGACTAAGGATCAACCTAATTTCACCCAAATATTCTTGTCCATGGGGACAGTTGCTGTAGCATATTGTGGTAAAGAGTTCACATCTCCAGATACCATATGTATTGTAAAAATGCAGGTGAACCCAGGATGGGAAGAAATGATGATGTCTGACTCCAGTTCAGAAGGCTGAATGATTTCTTTATTATAACTATACTATAATACATTAATATACTATTTTGAAGGAGATACTAAAACTACATACCTACTTTTCTAACTACTATATCTAACTCTACTCTAACCCTTACTCGTGACCCTGAGAGGGTCCAGACACAGGTGGACCAGACCTAAACAATCCTCACCAGAATCCAACCAAGCAATCACCCCAGGTAAACAATTCTCCAAACACATTCCACATGGGAAAACAAGGAGCATAAATTGAAAGTGTTTTCTCTTTCTTCTCTCTGCACTCCTCTATGAAAAAATCCTGAGAGTGAGAAAATGTGCATGCCACACATATGCAAGCAAGAGAAAGGTTTATGCATTGGAGTGAAGTCACAGATGAATAATCAAATGCTCCAAAAATGCAAAGGGCTTAGTTAGAAAGAAGTATTAAAATGCCTAAATGTGCACAAACGCAAAGTGCAGGATGAATATGTTATATGCTTAATGATCACTTCAAATGTGAAAACAAACGGAGGGGCAGTAAAAATTAAGACTTTCCAGGGAAAGGAAATAGAGGACGAGCTGTGATAACAGGGGGAACAATTTTCTTATCAGATGATCTGTTTAGTCTGGGGACCGGTTTTCAGGAGAAGCAGTAGCCCCAGAATTTGAGTAATTTCATACCAGAGCTTGGAAATGTACAATAGAGATTATTCCTGTCTGGGGAGGGAATGAAAAGAGGGTCTACTGATCTCATCCAGCCCTCACTTCATTCAGCAGGAATCTTTTCCACTGACCGAAGCAGGATTTGGATCAGACCCTTTTTTACCTACCATGTTGATGTCTGTCTGAAAAGACTTAAGAAAAGACATGAACTAGAGCCCAAGTATGACACTAAGAATGGCTTTTTTGGGCTGCTGTAAGGAAAAAGGCAAGTCTCAGAAAATTATGAAGCAGGGAGCTGGCAAATCAGAGGGACTGTTTTACAGCTGCGAGCTGAGTCAATCTCTAAAATGTCTTTACGGAATGAAATGACATTAAGCTTGGTGTCAGTAATTCCCTTAAAACTGTGAGCAAACACTTCTCGAGCAGCAGATCTGAGGGCAGCGTCATCGCTTGGCAACTTTTGCTTTTGCCACAGCGGGGCTTTGCTCTCCAGCTCGCTCTATTTTTACACACAACATTTGAAAGACGTTTTGCTGTGGTTAACAAAACATAGCTACATCTTATATCTGATTCAAAAGAAACCAATAATAATAGAAGTGGGGTAACATTTTTGTATATGCCTGACTGATTCCCTTTGCCTGTTTTGAACCTACCTAACGGCAAACCTCACTTCATTCTACACTGCTCTAATTAATTTGACAGGACTGGAAACTTGCTCTTCCTGTTCACACTTATTATTCATCTCTTCAGAATGCCCTGTAGGGAGCATGAAGCACAATAAAGCAGTATTTACCAAATCCCTCAATGCTAAATACACCTTTTAAGCTGACTCTGCACAATGCCAGCAGTGAGAAGATCTGACTAAAGGGCAGCCAAAGAAAAACAACATTTTCCAGAGCATCGTCTCTTTACACATGGCTAGCAGGTCTTAGGCAAGGAAACTACATCTTTTTACCCCACTTCAAATTCTCTAGTAGGCTCTGGGGATCCCAGCTTAGTCCTACTGTATCTGAAAGCTTTGCTGTAGCCAAAGCAAATGACAGAGTGATCATACTCAATGAGCTCTGATGTTAGTTCACAAGAGCCACTGAGTAATTTCATACAGGCGTATCTTTTAACCTTTCATCACCCAAATTAGAAACATCATAACACAACATAAAACACGTCTGAAAAATCCATCGGAGACAGGAACTCAGAAAAATGCAAGTAGAAATAAGCGTTTTGAGATTTAGGTGTTTTGAGGAAACACTGACATTGAATGTTAGACTTCCTTTTTTAAAATTCTCAGTGCAGAAAGGGACCTTTTACAAACACACAAGGTGATCAAGGAATTTGAAAAGTGGAACATGCTTATTTGCACACACTGGGGAAGTAACTCAGACATTTCATATTTTAAAAGTGAAAGATCAATGAAAGAGATTTTCAGCAGCAAGTTACCAGTTGGGTCCTTGAATCTAATCATGAGCTCCCTTTGCACCTTTATGTCTCTGTAAATCTCACTTTACATGAAGTTAAAGGTTAAGTTTTCAGAGTACCTGAGAAAATTTCTACATGGCACAGGGCAGCACTGTGCACAAATACCCACATCAGCCCTAAATGAACTAACTCAAGTACCAAATGGGACAGAATCACTGCAGCAGAGCAGTTTTTCCAGCTTTCTGCTCTTAACCTCCAAATATTTCTTCGTGTGGCATCCACCAGAGTTAGATGTCACAGTGTGCAAGTCACTGTTTTTAATGAGGACTTACTTTCAAAGAGGTGTGGAGAAGCAGATGGGCATTCAATGGGATTTTTCAAGGCACATGTTAAAATGGAAACTAAAGTAACTACACTTAGAGGCTTCTGAAAATTAAACACTTTAAACTCCTGAAAAAAAATCAGATAACTAAATACCTGACCTGCTTCTGAAAAATTTATGTTGAGTAATTTTTCCTAGTTCCTGAACCTTCTTATTCATATTTCATGGAAAAGCATGGACACAATCACACACAGGCTTCCTCATTCCCTTTAGTCTTTGCTTTTCCTTATTTATCCACTTGTTCACCTATGGAAAATTCAAACACTATTCCTTTTACAGTCATGGAGCTCTTACACTGATGTTACACTGTCCATCTTTAGGCAAAGCTTAATGAAGACAAACAGGAGACTCCCATCAGTTCAGCTTGGTTTTGGATCAGATCCTAATAGAGAGGAGTTGGGCTCGTTGAATTGTAGAGTAACAGCTCAACTCCTTCAGGCGTAACTCCTCTCTGAATTGTTGCAGAGGAAAACCCACTCTAAACAGATTGAATCTGGAAAAAAACCTTGGATAATTGGGAGTAGAATGGGTCCATTGACTTCAAGAGGAGCTACTGCATGAATAAAAGGTGGGCTGGCATTGGCTTTTGCTGTGTTACATGTGAAAGATGGCTCTTGAAACTAATTAATCCTTGAAAAGATCAGCTGACCCATCTCATTGTTAGCAATACATTTTTAATTATTCATTTTAGTCAAGCATCATTTGAACACAAGTCAATTTGCAATTTCATTAGAGTACAGAAAAGGCCTGGGGTCTATTCCCAGTAAAAAGGAAAAACTCTCTGGCAAAATTTCATAAAAGATGTTAATCCTCTAATTAATTTTATGTATCAAGCAAAAATTAATGTGTCCTGCTATTTAAGCAGAAGTCATCTTGCCAAGGAATGCATTTTGTCATACCTTCCCCTCCAGGAAAACCTCTTTACAAGCTTTGTGGCAAAACACCCTGGCAACTAATGACTAGCTTTGAAGCAACATTCACAGACCATTTGCTTTGATGACATTTGGAGCTTTTTTCCTCCCCCCCACTACTCATTCCAAAGTCTATTGTAAGTGTGGAGCTCTCACTGCACTGCTTTTGAAAACTAATCAATAAAGTAAGATTTGTCAGGTTGCATCTGAGGAGTATCACATCTTTTAACTCCCTTCTTGGTTGAGCTGCTGTACACATTTTTAAACTAAACCTTATGAGCAGATTTGAGTATGTTACACATACTATATTCACAGGCACACAAGTGTGACGCCTTTCCTCTTCTCTCTTATATTAACTTCAAAAGCTTAAAACTTCTGCCAGTTAACCTTCCGTAAAACTGACATTATATGGTCATCATACATAATCAAGTGATGGATTGCATGCCAAGAGGACACAAAGAGCAAATGTTTACACTTGTTAGAACTATGACAATTACAGTATTGCAAAAATGGAAAAAAAATTACTTCACTCCCTGCTAAAGAGCTCCAAAGAAAACATATCCGTGTTAGTAAATACTGAAACGAATTTTGAATACCTCACTAGCATCAGCATAAATCCTAGAGTGAGGCAATCTGTACTCACAGAAATGAACTGAGATCTAAATATGGGCCACAGAGTTTCATCTTTATTCTAACTTTTGACTTTTCTTAATCAATGCTAAAATCTTTAGGTCTGACTTCTCATTTCAGTGGCTTTGTGTTACGTGTCTCAGCCGTACCTCATCTAATTTAATAAGATGCAAGCTAAGGAAGTACTTAAGTTACTTATCAAGGGTTTCAGATGACACATTATTATTGTACTCAAAAGTCAATATTTGCTAATCATGTTAGTAGAGGAACTGATCCAGGGCTACAATTCTTGAATTGCTAAGGCATTTAAGATTAATTAAACCTGTCTTCTCCTCACTCACATAGCACAACACCCCCAGCCCCCAGCCCTGCCTCTCTTCTGAAATGGACAAGTCAGTGTCTCCACAAGGAAAACCTGTCTAGCCTGCAGCTATAGCATGAAAACCTCTTAATTTTCTCAGCTTTCTACCTCCACTGTTGGGATGGTCACTCAGAGCCTGACTTCAGGTGCCAGGGCAGGCCATGTTCAGCACGTTGGGGTTGTGCCCTTTCTCTTTGACACCAGTACAACATCAAACCAGGTTGTTCTATTCTACCTGTGATCTTTGCACAAGGCTGTGGTTGAAATCAGGGGAGAGCTGCATGCTGAGCAAAAGCAGAGCCAATCTGGCAGTGTGGCACAGGTTGAAAAAGCCTGATTGCTCATCTTGTTTCCACTGGGATTGTTCATCCAACAGTCTCACACGTTAAAGGTACTGAAGTGCTGAGCAGGTCTTATTCTGCATAGTGCCAGAAGACCAGTGAGTTTACACTTTACTATCTATCCTAATTTTCATTTTATCACACATAAAGGGAACAGTTAAAGACTGATCTATGTCTTTCTCTCATTCAAAGCTGTTGTTGAATTTGGTGTGTACAACATGAAAAGATTTAGTGCATTTCCTAGGGCTAAGTGCAGTGTAAGCAAGTAATGTGCAAGCTTCCACATGCAGATTTGCCAGTGCAGGATTTGCAAACCTTCTGCCACAACAGCCTCAGTCTCCTCTGAGTGTACCATCAGCTGCTCAGAGGCCATGTCAGCATCTGGACATGTGCATTTGATTAGCAACGTGGTGACTTCCTGATAGGATCATATATTTATTCAGAACCTGGCTTAGAAGGAGGTGCAGACCTGCCTTGAAGCAGGGATCTCTTAGTGGATGAAATGTGGCTTACCTGCTACCCAGAATATATTACTGCAGTTTGTGTATTATTGTGGTTTTCTCTTGCTTGACTTTAAGCAATTGTTATACTGGTCTAAACAGAGTGGATTAAGTGTTTATATGAGAATAATAAAGAGTGGAGATCTGCAATCAGACACACTAGGAGAGGTTCTGATCCACATAAAACTTGTGCAAACCAGGAGGATGGGTATATCTATACCAGATTAGCCCAGATTTACACTCATAAATGGGACAGCAGTGTTGGAAGCCCCAGGTATGATTCAACAGAGTCACTTGTAAAATTGGTGTTTTGCAGTTATAAAGGGGGAAGTATTCACTGTTATCAGGAGGTTGAACTGATGTTGTGTATTAAATCATACAGTGACGGTGTGGGGTTTGATAAAGACATGTAGAGCATTGACACACACATTAAAAAAAAATAACTGAGTACTGTGGCATCCAGCCTGCACACATTTCAGATCAGCACATTATTAAGTATAACACTCAGATGGACATTTTGACAAATCAAAACGATGCATTCTGTTTAGTATTCCAACTAGTGTTAAACTATTAATCTAAATGTGCTAATAGTGGCTGTCATGTCAGTTGAGCATGTGAAAGCCTCTCAGCAGTAATGCCCCATCCTCAAGTAATTTTTTTTCATATTAATCCAGTAAAAAATATAATTTACTCTTTAAAGTGGTTCCCCCTCCCCCCTTTTTTAAATTAAACATTATTTTATGCATGTCTTTTAGCTTACTAATTTATTTATTTAGCCCTGCCACACATAGGTTGAGTCACTATTTTCTTTTCTTTATTTATTTGTCTTTAGATCAATCATGGTGCTATTTTTAGTGTGCTTTTGACATATTCAAAATCTCAGCTTTTTCTATGTGTGTGTATCTATTTGCCTCAGTAAATTGTTAGTGAATATCACACTTACCTTTACTGGTCTATGCAAACTCAATTTGATACTCTTAGCTCTTCCTCCAGTGGAGCACATATCTGTGTCACAAATGTCATCTTTGAAACTGGCACTAATTGGCATTCATGTTGGAATTCTCAGTGGAATGGCCACAGACACAAGGTGAAAATTTGGCTCTGTTGAAGGCAAACAGGAGTTTTGTCATTGACTTTAATAGGGTCAGGACTTCTTCCAGAGACTGAGCTGCCTCTCATACAGATGTTCAGGCTGAGATGGGAGATTCAAATCCTGTGTGTTTACTCATGACTAGCAAAATGTTGTTTTCTGCTAACCTTTGTCCTCCCTCTGCCAGGATCTAGTCCTTTTTTTTTTAAAGGAGAGAGTGAATAAGATAAGACCTCCAGCTTCCTCTTGCATTGTCTTCCTCAAATTCCAGTCCCCTTCCCTCTCTTTATACTTGATATGTCTCCAGGCACAGTGCAAGTTCCCTGTTTTCTGTTATCCCTTGATTCTTCAGTTCTTGTGTATTTTTTAACCACTCTGTTTTCTTAGCAACTCTACCTTCAAGGATGCTCTTGCTCTTGAAAAAATGAAATTCCTTTAATTCAGTTTATCTTTCTGACAACCCACTGCTTTCCTCGTGTCTGCCTCCATTTTCTCAGAAGCTGTTGTTTCTTGCCATGACTAGGAAGCTTCTCAGTCTCTGGTAAGAGAATATAAACTTCTCCAGGTTCTCTGCTTGGCTTCATCTGAAGGCAATCTTTTTGCCTTTCTTCACTGATCCTTCCCTCCCAACACCTGGCTTCTGTAATCTCCTCTCATTTCTTTGGATATGCACCTTCACTGACAGCTCCTTTATTTTTTGGTGTCTCTCTTTGCCACTTGCTCTCCCCATTGCCTCACAGAGGTGTCCATGTCAGAATCCTTGAGGCACCTGCCTTTCTATCACAGTTATTCTCCTCTGCACATCTGCACTTTCACAGTCATTTGCTTCTGTACATCCTGCTGTCACTTGCATAATGGCTTGACTTCTAAGGTTAGTTATTTACCACTTCTTCCTGATTTTCAGATCCTCATCTCCTCTATCAGTCTTGTTACACTTGCTGTTTCCTGAGTTGTCTCCTAGACTATCTTTTCTCTTGTCTTGCTGCCCCTTCTCCCATTGATTGTCTTCTCTGTCATGGTGGCAATCATGATTTTTTCACCAACACAAGCTAAAAATGTTATGATCATCTCTGTTATTGATGGATGATGTCAACAAGATCTCTCCACTTCCTCTCCTTCCATCTAAAATCCTGCTTGCCAATACTGCCTTGTCTCCACCAACCATCACCTTCCTTGATTTTTTAGTGTCTGCTACAAGAAATGCAAGCCATTAAAAACCTCTGTGAAATATACTGCTTGAGGTTCTACAGCCATTTTTCTTCCACTCAATTTATCTGACTGCTTGTCCCATTCTTCTCTTTTACAGACTTCCTCTGTCCCCTTTTTCCTTTCTGTGTTTTCTTCTGTGTTGCTCCATAGAGTAGGAAGCATTTTTTTGTTGTCATCCCTGAAAAATTCTTTTTCTTTTGCTTCCTGAAATCTTTCATTACAACTCATCTCTCAGCTTTGAACTGTGCCTTTCAGTCAAGCAGAGGCTTTAATGCACTGGAAGACAAAAACTGTGATACTGGCCAGAGGCCTGTTACTGTAATGTCTCCTCATGCCCAGGTACAGCCCCAGTGAAGTCACTGTAGATCACCTGGAGATGGTAGAGAGCACAGACTGGTACTCATGTTTGAAATGCATGAGCTGCAGTAATGCAAGTTCTGCTAAGGAGTAAACAAGTTACCCTTTGTCTCCTGAAAAAGGAAAGAAGCCCAGAAGTTTCTCTCCTTAATTTGCTTAAAAGACACCTCATAGGACCTTGGGGACATCACATCAAATTCAGGGACAGCCAATTGGAGAGAAGCCAAAAGGTCCTGCCTAAGCAATTCCCTAGAAAAAGAAGAGAACAAAGGAAGTAATTGCTTTTGTGAGGTGTTTCTAGCAGGGCAAAGAACTTCCTACCCTGGCTCACCTTTTTCTCTGCTAAGAGATTTGTTATTTTGCTCTTTATTAAAACTTTTATGTTTCTAACACTCTCACAGAAGTCATCCTGCTGTTTCTTAAGCCATCTAAAGTAGCTGAGCTATTTTGGGTGTGTTACATATCTCTGAGGGCTCATTCCACCTGGCTCGAAGAGATACCTGTAACAATGAGCTACATGCTCAGTACTACCTCAGTGTGCTACAACACATCGTTGTTAAGAACACAGAATAGTTTAAATGAAATAACTGCACTTCTCATGTAGTGAAAAAAAAAAAAAAAGCAAATGGTGAATGCCTTGAAGCCTAGAGCAAAGCTGAAAGCTGCAAATTCTACAACTGCTCTTTTCTTGCATTGAACACACTGGCTACTTTTTTGAAAGTTTTCCATTAAAAGTTAGAGCAGGAGTTCTTGTTACACCCAATTACTTGTTGGGACATTGCTACACAGAATTTTTACTGGGTGAGTTTTTACGACTAAAGCTGTGTAGGAGTTAGCATGAGGTTATCTTGGTTTTGCAGAGCAGGGTGATTTTTTTTGCATAGGGTTTTATTTTATTCTGCAAAGTTTCCCCCACCAACCTAAAAGGAGTGCTGGAGGAGTGCAGCAACTGAACTCCCTCTGACAGAAATAACAAAACACTGCAGTGTGTGGACCATTGAGATATCAGAAATTTCCCTCTGATACAGGAAGAGAATGATGCCACATAGCATGATGCAAAATGTCTAATTCTTTAGGGTCATGAACTAGAGGCTCTGTAGGCCTTGACTCAAAGAGACAAGACAAGACAAGATGTACTGTGGACAAGTGAGTCATTTTCCAGTTCATACAGAGCTACCCTTGATATTATGAACTTCAGACCAATATATTCTGTGTTCTGCAAATTACTCTCTTTTTGTGTCAGGACCATGATACAGTTTGGAGAAAGTCTAGAGCTGAAGGTTTTAAGTGGTGAGTTCTAGAAAAATGAATGGAAGAATCCAGAATTCAGTCTCCAGATCCACATGTCACAACCTTTGTGATAATCAAAACTCCTCCAGTACAGGAAATCAGATTAAATTAAATGCTTTGGGCCACTGCATGACCTGTGTATTCTGCCTTCCTTGTCGTGCAATCCATGTATTATGCTGAACCATTTTTCTTTACAGCGTGATAGGAAAGGTTTTCCTTTGGGAATACTTCAGTTCTGAGCCAGCTTTGACCTCTGACTCAGAGATCAATGCTTCTCCACAGTCTAGAAAATCTGAAGGTGACCACCATCCCTCCACTGTGGCCCTGTGGCACAAAATCTTGTCTTGTCCTCTCCCACACCTGTCCGTGTGCTGACAGCAGCACCAGCTGGCTGTCCCTTGGCTGTCCAAAATTGATTTGAATAGATTTGCATGATTTACATGATTCAGTTCAAGTGTCCAGGATTAGCTCAGATGGCCAGAGCATGGTGTTAATAATGCCAAGGTTGTGGGTTTGATCCCTGTATGGGCCATCCATTTAAGAGTAGGACTTGATGATCCTTGTGGGTCCCTTTAAACTCAGAATATTCAGTGATTCTGTGAAGGTAATTACTGCAAATTCCTGGCCTCTGAGCCAGTCAGGGCTAATCAAGCCTCTTGACCCCTTCAGCACAGCACTGGATGGCCATGCAGTACTATGCTTATATAAGAATACTGAAAATGTGTGGGTTACCAAGTGCTGTGTGAGTTATCCAGCTGCAAGTAAATTTTCCCAGGCATAGAAAAAGGAACCTAAAAAGGCATCTCTGTTACCAAGTGGACCATTGCAAACAACTATCTCAGCCAGCAAAAGGCGAAGCACCCCTGTGGGGCTGGAGTATGAAGCCACAAGTTTACCACTGAGCTCAGAAAAAAGTTTTCATGTTTCTGTAGTAAAAGGACATTTTATGTATCAGAGGTCGACTTTCTGTGCACAAATCTTCTGGTTGTGTAAAGTCTCCCCAGCTCCACAGAGGAGCTGTGACAATTTACACCAGCTGAGGTGCTGCTCAGCATTTTTGGTTATGGACCTTATTTACTCATGGCTAGTTAGAGCTCCTGTGGAGCTGTTAACAGCAGTGTGTGTGTGTAAATTCTTGCTTTAGATGACTTTGGAGCAGTTAGGAGACAGCCTGCCTGTCTATAAAGTAGAAGCATCCTCCAGCATATGCCTGGCATAAGGTTACAAGAGAATGGTGCCCCAGCAATATGAAATATAGCTATTATTACCTAAGTGAAGACCTACAAATAACGTCCACTAAAAAGTTACCACACAGGATAATCAGGTGGTAAAAAAATCCCCTTGTGTTTTGGTGTAGCCTATTTAATTTGTGCCTGTGTTTTTAAGCAGTTTCATCCCAGAACACACCTAGCTCCTCATCCACCTCAGGGTGTTGTGGTAACTTACCTACATTTTCTTCTAGAAATTGTTCAGTCAGGGAATGGCATCAGCCATTTTATTGAATTAAGTTTGCTAAACAGTCAAACAGCAGCCTAAGGCAGGCAAGGCCTGAGGTACTGACATGGAGCTGCAGTTATTACTCTTTGCAGTAAAACAAGGTCAGTGTAAATGAGAATTTAGTTGTCTGGCTAGCTACTTTCAGTGCATTCACACAGGAAATCCACGTGTACCTGAGGTGGGATGCAGCTGTGCTGCAAAGGTCAGGTGGCATTTTCACAGCAAGGCCCTGAAACACAGACATTTCAGAACACATCCCTCTCCCTGGAACACTGTGAGTGGTACCAGCAGAAAACCAAGGTAACAGTGAGCAAGGAAAAACCATTCCTTTGTAAACCTCCCTGAGCTCAGCATGCACAAAGCCAGCAGTGAGTAGGAGGAAGGAAAAGCTCAGTCTTGTGAATCCTTATCAGCTGTCCACTTCTCGGGGGAAGCTGGTTCTGCAGAGCACATGACATTTCCATGTGTTTTCCTGATGTTGTGTGTGAATTGCAAGGGATATAAAACATGTATTTCTAGGTAACACTAAGGGGGAAAAGTAGGTCCCCTGAAAAAATATTTCTGTAGAATTTTTTAGCTTTAATGATATTAAATTACAGCAAAACTTCTCAAGACTGTTCTTGCAAGTCATTTATACCATAAAACATAAAATTACAGTAAGTCTCCATTAGTACTGTGGCTACTATTGTAACCAGTTTTGAAGAATGTGCTCTATCAGTGGAAATATTTTGATTTAAGTTCCTGTTGAGGAGCAGTCTAAAACATATACTTTAAATTACTCTTTAAAATAAGTCCCATGGTACCTCCCTACAATGTATATGGTACTCTGGCTCGGTGTAATAAATTCTTGTCCAATGTTGTCATTAAGTTGCAGTAAATATTGAAGCTACCTTCATTTTAAAATAATTTACTTCTTGATTTTAGCTGATAGATATTCTTGTATAGAAAATTAATAAAAATATGTACACATATATAAAACAGGGCAGGACTGGTGCTTTCAGCTGTTACTATCAAGCATCCTGGCTTCTATCAGCAGTGTGGCAGCTGACTGACAACAACATGGAGAAAACAGTCACACAGAGGACTTCTCAGGGTGAGAATGAAAGGAATGAAAGTCCCAGGTCCTCTCCCCTCTTCTGTCATTTCTCGCACCAAATTAATTAATTGAAGACTTCCTGTGAATGACAGAAAATCAAATCTGAAGGGTAGAAGCAACCATTTCTCATATGTTGTCAGGCCATCATGGGCACAACACTACCATGAAATGAAAAGGATGGAGAAATTCCACTGAGTAGACTGAGTGAGAAAAAAGTCAGCTCTTTAGACTCTAAAAAATAATAGTATTTTTCAGAGGTTTGATGAAACTGAGTGGAGATGATGGAGGAGAAAGTCTCAAAAAATCCTTGAATCTGCCGAAGAACTCATGTAGGCAATCATTCTTACTAGAGAATCCATGGTAGATTCTCATGATATGGGACCCAACCAGAAAAGGTTCAGTCTGAACTCACATCTTTTAGAAACTCCATTAATTAGTCTGTAGGAAATCAGGCTCGATTGCTTTCAGTGCTCACAAAACTACTTGTGTTTTTTCTGGAACACAGGCAAATCGCTGAGATGACAAATATACGTCTTCCAAGAATCTCTCTCTCCCTTTCATGAATGTCTGAATATTTTCATTTCCCAAATGTATAGTTGTTTGACAGTTTTATACCTAACAGATGTTTTATGTAGATTTGTTGGTGCCTCAGACTTTTCAAGAACATGAAAAAAAGGTCTGTCTTTACCTGGGCTACAGCAATCGACATTATCTTAAACCATTGTCAAATTTCTTTCCATTCACCTCCATAAGTCTTTCCACAGGCTGTCCTCCAAGTTTTCTTCATATCTCTCTGGTTATCTATTACAGAACTGCCATTTGGTCAGACCCTTTTTGATGTGTTTTAAAATAAAGATTTGACACTGGTGGAGTGTATTCAAAGCTTGCTTTGATTTCTGCAAGTTTTTCATCTGTGATGTGGAGCCTTTAAAAAATTTCAGGTCTGCAGATTTCTACATAGCATATATGAACTTGTTATTCTGACTCCACACACATGCTTTAGAAGTAGTCCAACTGTTCCTCCCCTCCACATCCAGAGATTACAGACTGCACAGTTTTAGCACATCGAACTTGGGATCTTGAAATGTTAGGTGTGCATGACTTACGAAGTAGAAAATATCTGAGGTACAGATCTAACTGAAAATAAATGTAAATTTGAAGTAGTAGATTGCTCCAGTCTCCCACAAAGGAGCAGGAATCTGGTTGTTGTGGAAGCCTGAATAGGACAAGGTTCCTAGTTAGAACTACACAGCACATCACATCAGACATTTTGGCATCACGGTTACAAAAGGGAAAGAGAAAAAAAGAGCCCTGAGGAATTTCAAAAGAGTCCATATAAGATATGGATAGCAGGCTTCTGTGAGGAGCCTCTGTTGGCCTAGAGAGAAAATTGTACAGAAAATAGGTCTGTGAGACTTCACTCCCAGCTCATAAACAAGCAGTTTTCTTCTTTTCTTTTCTTTTCTTTTCTTTTCTTTTCTTTTCTTTTCTTTTCTTTTCTTTTCTTTTCTTTTCTTTTCTTTTCTTTTCTATTGGTTGGCAATCTGGCATTGCAAAAAAGGAAGAAATCTTGACATCTTTTGACATTTTACATTGGATATTGAGGTCTTTGTTGGTTTGAATGTCACTTATGATATGTGGTGTACATTGAAGTCACAGGTACAAGTGAGCATGCTGCAATTTCAGCAAGATGGAAAATAGAGTAAAATCCAGGGTAATTTATTCATTGCTAGCACCTATTCAAATTCAATAAAGAAATAGCTATTGCAGTTAATGTTGTCTTCTCTTACAGCATTAACATTTACAAAAACATCTATCCCCACTGTCCCTATCCAGGTACAGTATAGCCTAAAAGAAGCAACCAAAAAGTCAGGAATTCAAATCTGTGAATTTCTATTGCTGTAGAACATGAGAGAGAACTTTTTCTTAAAATGATCCTTTGCAAATCACTATTGGTGAAGGAAGTTGTGCTGGTTTTGGCTTGAGCAGTTAATTTTCTTCACAGTGGCTGATGTGAGGCTGTGTTTTGGATTTGTGCTAAACACATGGCTGGTAATACAGGGATGTTTTTGTTTATGCTGAGCAGAGCATAACATTTTGTTTACCCAGAGCTAAGGCCTTTTCTGCTTCTTGTACTGCCATGCTGGCAAGGAAGTCAGGGGTGCATGAGCAGACACAGCCAGGACAGGTGACCCCAGCTGACCAAAGGGATGTTCCAGACAATATTGACATCATGCTCAGTATATAAATTTGGGGGAAGAAGGAGGAAGTGGTGGAGCATTTGCAGTGATAACATTTGTCTTCACAAGTCACTGTTAGGTGTAATGGGGGTCTGCTCTCCTGGGGATGGCTGAACACCTGCCTGCCCATGGGAAGTAGTGAATTCATTCCTTGTTTTGCTTTGCTTTCATTCTTAAACTGTCTTTATCTCAACCCAGGAGTTTTCCAGCTTTTACCTTTGTGATTCTCTCCCTAACCCTGCTGGTGGGGCAGTGAGGGAGTGGCTGTCTGGGGCTTGGCTGCTGGCTGGGGTGAAACCACGACAGAAGTGTTAACACTTCATTTACTCTTTCCAAACTCTTACTCATGGCATGGAGAACACATTTTTCTATCCCTCAGTATGTCCATTTTTTTTTTTTGCTGTCACAGTTCAGCTTTCTGAAGGCCTCTAACACCCAAAGGTGCAGCTAAGTAGATATAGTGAATATCTACTGGGATATTCAAAACCAACTGTTTATCAAGCTCTTTATCATACCACTCTGAACAACCAGTGTGACTCCTAAGGTGCTTAAATATCTTTTGACACTTGGCCCTAGAGTTACAAAATATGCCTGATGTAGGCTCAGCTTGAGGCATGTAAGCAATCCCCCCTGCTCAGCCAAAAGAAAGAATACCCCAAACCTAACTTGCCATGATCAGTTAGAATATAATATTTGATTTGGATCTCTTCTGTTCATCGAGTGTGGCAGTGTATGCAAAACTTCATTTCTGTGTCTACACAGATCCTAATTTCCCAGGGTTAAAACTTAAATCAGGTTTTTTCCTTTAGGGAGTACAAGCTGCAAAGAGCAGACAACCTTCATTTAAATAGAAATCTATAAATCCTTTAGTCTCCACCTCTCTTAACCACATTGTTTGAGGTGAAAGCTGTTAACTGTGTCTTTAGAAGGTACGTGTAAATGCAACCTTTTCCTCAAAAAACTTTGAAAATGTATAATCAATAATATTTTTGATAAATGCTAGTGCTAAAGACAAGAACTACTCCTAATAATGAAATGCATGGGCTTGATTATTTATTCAACTGAGTCACCCCCTTACCTCCACTGCTTTAAGGAATTCACTGCAAGAGCAGGATCAGACCCTTAATGCTCTGCCAGCTCCATACTGACATTATACCCAGACAACTGTCCCTGAAATTTATATTTAGCTCCCTAAGAACAGTACATTAGATATCCTTAAATGTTTTATGAGGCAGGACTTTTCTGACTGTTCTGACAAAACCACCAGTACATGTAGAAACCAGAGCTGTGAACAAATACTGCAGTTATGATTTACAGCACAATTGCCAGAGTCTTCCCAGCTTCATCTCTGATGGCTACTTACTCAGGCTGTCATTTTTAGCTCCACAGATTATATCTGCCTTGGCCTCTTCCACAAACACTGGATTCACTGGAGTGTGTTGCAGACAATACAGCTCTCAAACAATGAAGCATTTGTGTTCATTTTCTTCTATTTTATCTTAGGAATTCTACTATTTAGGTCACTATCTGTTGCTTCCAGCTATTCTTTCCTGAAAAATTGTAGCTCTTTTTAGGCTTAAGAAGATAAAATCAATGAATTCATCTATGTTATTCCTCTGGGTATAAAGGTCTAGATGTAATAAGTGGTACACATAGTATAAGATTACATTGCTATTCCTGAACTGCAGCCCCAAGATTAATTGTGCCTTATAGGCCAAAATTTGAAGAGCTGCTGGGTGCTGGCCTCTCTGAAAATCTGATACAACTAACACAATAAAACCCCAGTATTACTAAATTTCTCAAATGTTTTATATGTGATCCCTCCCTAGCACGAAGAGGAAGGGTGTGAATGTATGTCTGTGTAGAATTTTAGATAGAGATGTGGAGAATAATGGTGAATGGATCCTCTTCCTGATTGTATCTGCCTTTCCTAAAAGAAATGAAAAAATCCACTACAGGTTTTATTTGAGAAAGATAATACTTGGATTTTAGCAAGCAACATCACTCATTGTGAAATCCATCAATATCTGTGGAATAAAAATTATACTCAGATATGGGGACATACAGAAATTCCATTTACATTACATTTAACCTCACTGATAGCTCTACTGACATTAAAAATTGCTATGCTCTGAATGAAAAGATGAGTGCTTAAGCAAACAGTCATAAATTAATTTATAATGAAACCTGACAGTCATAATTTAATTTAGAATGTATTTAAGATTGTTGTTACTATTTGTATAGGACTTTTTTGCCTGGAGGAAGATGTGGCTTCATAATGAAATGTCAGCTATTGAAATACTAAATTTCTTAAGTGTACATATGTATTAATTAATTAAAATTATGTAGATATTTTCCTAATGAAGATCTGTTGTCTACTACAAGCAGTCAAAAGACTCCATGGTTGAGGCATACCAGTGGGCCACCAAGAACTCACCAGGAAGCACAAAGGATGCTGAGCACAACCTGTAAAATCTGTGGGGTGATGAGCCTGCTGCTCAACTTTCTTTCTCAGTCGTGAGGGGAGGAAGCAAGTCAAGTGACAAAAAGAAGTAATTCTATTCAGTTTGTTAACTGAGAGATGGCATAGCAGGGCATTTGGGGATAGTCAGGCCATGACCAAAAAACCTTGGCAGTTTGCCTCACCATCAAGTAAGAAAATCATGTTCCTAAGATATTATGAATTCTATTTGGAAAGTAATATTTAATAAAAACCAAAGTACAGGCTTTTGAAGTCTAATAAATGCTAAAAATAAGCACTTATGAAAAGTAAAATAAATAACAAAGTCTCTCCATCACAATTAGTTTAAAAGTAGCGGGCAATAAATTGCATTTGCCTCACTATCAAAGCTGGTGTGTGTCACACTGATCAGTAGGTTCTTTAAATATGGTTTAAATAAGCAGCACACAGGAAGTATTTGAGTGAGTAAGAAGTGACAATAATTGGTTAAAATGGAGTTTGTGTCTTCATCACATTGGAAAGTTTGCAAGGGGTTCTTTCCACACGCCCCATGGAAAGAGCATTCCTCTTGTCATACACAGGACTCTTATTTTACAGCACTGATGCTCATGATAAAGGGTGAGCCAGTATATTCTGGCCAGTATATTCAAGGACAGAGCAGTGGTGGCATTTTAGGTGAGCAGCTCCAGGACCTTTCTACTGTGGATGCTGAGAAAATCAGCAGTTAGCTGGTTTTAAACTTTCTGAGCATGCTCAACGACACACAGTGACAGCATTCAGGCTCTGTCATTTCCACACAGAGCCTGGGGAGCTATAATGTGGTTAGCCTGTATTATTTATCCATTATTTACCCAATTTCAAACCTGATTAAAAGTTTCACATCACAGAATGAAACCTTCCTAAAGAAAAAAAATACTCAACATCTACAATAGCTCCTTCCTTTCATCTTATCAAATCGTAATTAACAAAATTATCCCTGAAAACAAAAATTACCCAGGTTTCTTTTAAAATTCTTCAGAATTTTATCTAGGGAAATATACTGGGGAGGCAATGATTGCTAAGCTGAACAGTTGTAGCAAAAGCCTCTCTTTTATCTTTCTCAATAATATTAAACATTCTCGTGCATCAGTACCTTAAAAGCCACTTTTGTAACTCTCATACTTAATACTGATGGTAGTAGCCTTTTCTCATTGCCTTTTGCTTGGCATCTGGCATGCTACCTGATTGTGGTGTTCTAGGAGAGTCTAAACTAAGAAAAGCATACCCCAGATACACAGAACAAATTATATTGTCTGGATAAATCAAATTTCTCCAATAGCTGCTGTTTAGGATTTACACTTATTTGTCATATGGACATGCAAATCTTCTTTTAAAGAGAAAACTGCCAGCAGAGGCTTGATGATACAACAAAATCTTGCTCTTTCATGGTTTGTCAGCTGTTGAGGGTATTATTACGATGAACTTCTTTGAAAAGCTGAAAATGTTTTTCTGGGTTAATTTTCAGTCAGATCAGTAAACTAATCCAACTCATCGTATATTGCACAACAGGAGCAGGGGAGGGAGCAGCCACAGACTGTAACATTGACTGGGCACCTGCATGGGCTTTGGTGGCCTTAATCAACTGACACTGATCCCACAGTGGTTAATACAAGCAAGAACACCCCAGTTAAATATTTCAGGACTGCACTGCAGTTGGTTGTGTGTTGAAACAGCTTGTCCATCAAGGATTGTTACCTTAATTGGATCAAAGGAAGCACTTTGTCACCACTATGGGTAGAAATTTGAGGTAAGGAGTAATTAGGGAAATTACCAAGTGAGGGCTTCAGGTAAAGCCCATATGGAATCCCCATTTCATTCCCTTTTACCCGTCTCTGTAGTAGAGTATTTTCAAAAATAGACTAGAAAATTGTGAAAAAAAGTTTAATGATGACTTACAAATATACATTACTTACATTTTCAAGAGTTACAAAAACAGCATACTACAGAAACCAAAAGCTTCCTCCAACGTTTGGAGGAACATTTCCTAGTTATTTATTTACAAAGAAAAATTACAGTCACTTTTCATAGTGTCACATGTTTACATATAAGCATTTCTCAGTTGAAAAATATCTTGCAGCTTACCCAGAGGCAGTTTTTGCAGTCTGAGCTCTACACCCATCTATCAGATCAAACATTCTATCAACCTGTTAAGCTGACATGACACAGCATTTTTATAATTTAACAGCCTTTGTTTGAAACTATGTACAACCCATATGGCTAAACTGATGCACAGTTGTTGAGACTTCACCTGGTGTATTATGTATTGCTCATGATTTGGTAAAATGGCATAGGCTACCTTTTTTAATTAGCTTGGTGATGTGCCTTTAGAAAAAAGGTGGTCTAATTTCCTTAGGGTATTTCCAGTTCTTCCTGAAAGGAATTTAGAAGAATATAACATGTCCTCTGCAGGATGCTTTTTCACATAATGAAACTTCTATAATAAATTCCTCCTTCTTTATGTACAATTCTTACCCCAGGTAAGAGACAAACTGAGAGCACTTTCCAAAGTCTGTTCATTTCCATCAGTTTTCTGATGTTGGATGTTTCTTAGATTGTAATTTATTTAACCCAAAATTTTAAAACTTTCTTCTACCTGAGAGCAAACATTAGTATTTCTTAGTCTGTGTGTACTTGAGAGTCTTCTTATAGATTAGAATACTTGCAGTAATACAGCCAAAACACATCTAGTCTGTTTTTGACACCTTCATTATGTGTGTATATCAATACTTTCATGATTTTCAGGCCATATAATTTTAACATGTGAACTCAACAGAAATCTTCATCTAGCTGAATGTAGTTTGGGACTACACATTTATAACTGATTGTTTTTAATTAAAACTAAGTACCTCCAGAATATTAGTTATGTTTCAGTTCCAGATCTTTTTATATTCAAAAACAGAAACAGCTTGCCATCAATAGCTGTGAACAGAATTCAAAAAGTGTCTTCCAGCATTACAGTATTTCCCTACCAAAAGTTTACTTCACAGATAAAATACACTCCAAGTTCAAGCATCTTTAAAGAATGCCTGTGTTCTGGACTTTCTTCGTGCAAGAGCTTCTTGTTTTTTTCTTTCGATCTCCTCTTGAGAACATTTTCTATTTTTTTGTTCTACCACAGACACTGTAAATAAAAAAAACATGTATTAGGAGCTTCAGGTTTGTTCAATATGTATTTTAACTTAGCCATTTCCAGTGTTTGAAGATCTATGGCAGGAGCACACTATTCTGACACACCAGACAGCCAAGTTAAAAATGGCTCATCTATCCTGTCCCCAAGGCAGGAAGGGGGCAAGATGCATGACCTTTGTAGTGCTACTGATTACTACCTCCCAATGAAAGCACTGGGATGCACACATTTGCTTTGAGGAAATTCCACTTGGGTGCCCTTCAAGTGAACCTTATGACATCAGAGTCAACATAGGAGATGGCCATGGGTTAAGAAAATTAAGGCTATCAGAGTGAAAAGGGCTTTACAATTCAGTGAGTTAGGCAGAGATATGAACATGGAGATAGTATAGACACAGGGGTCAGATACAGTACAGGTGTCACACAAATAAAACAAGATAGGTTGAAAAAAGGTCAAAAGTAGCAATAAAAATTGGCAAAGGACACAAGAACATGATAGCTAAGCATAGTAATTTATATGGTGTGTTACAGAACTATAAATTCCCATATTATAAAATCCTGACCTCACTGGAACCAACAGGAACACTCCTTGCACATATCAATAATTTTACCATTTTTTATACACCAATTTCCAATTAAAGTATTTTTAACAAGTATTCAAAGTGAATAAATAGAACAAAGGGTATGTTTGCTTCTCACAAAAAAGTGTCCATGAAAAATTAAATAGCAATTTTTGAAAGGACCACTTAATATCCATTTTTTGGTTAATGTCCTTTCCCTCAAAATTTAAGATGAAGAAAGCTATTGTTTATCTGTAAAGAAAAGCTATGCTATCTTCTTTCATTCCTTTACTCCCTAGAACATTCCACAGAATAACTAGTTATCTCTCCCCCTTTTTCCCCCTTATAATCCAAAATTGCTACTTTCCATTTATATGCTTCTCTGCTGGGGAAGAAACAGATAAAATACTCATTTTTCAGTAATTAATTGTTTTGTTGCCTTTGGAGGTTAATACAGGACACTCTTAAAGGCATGTTTTATCAGAATGAATATTGATTAAAACTTTGCCAAGCTGTGAGATCAAGTGAAAATAAGACTGACTGGCACTTGACTGGTTCTCCATTTCCCCAGTAAGTAACACTGAGCATGGAATATTACTGATGGTCTCTTGGCAATAAAGAAGTGACTGACCTCTCCTCCAGATGAAAGGGCACCTTAGTGTTTAGACTGATAACACAACAATATTTCACTGGCAATTTCAGCCACAGAGCAAACAACAATAGAGGCTGAGCTCTGAAAAGTATCAAGTGATTTGAGGTTCCAAATTCCAGGTGTACAGTAATATAAAGGAACTGGCATTCCATATCACCTGCTGCTATCTTCTTCCCCTGTCCCATCATTAACTAGGGTTTTACTATGCATCAAAATACCAGTATTTCTATGTAACAGTTTAAGAAAATAGTATGCTGAGTGCTGCATCAACCTATAATTAATCCTAGGAAACCTGAGTGTCTATGGAGAGAGGGTGTGAGGTAATTAGAGAAGTGGAAGGGAAATAGGCGTCCTGAACTACAGGAATTCAAGATATGCATCAAGATAATTTAATTTTTGAGAAAATAACCCAGATTCTCCTTAGAACATCTGCTAACACCTTAACTGAATGGATGAAAATTGAAGCCTATTTTAAGCTGCAATACAGTAGGAATTTCTCTGACATTCTGACTCCAGTAAGGAAACAAACAGTCTAACAGTGATACAATAAAGACAAATACCTGATGTAGTCTGTGCAAAAGACTCTGAAAGGTGCCTCTTGAAAGGTGATTTCTTATTGTCAAGCTTGTGGTGCAAAGTCACGTTCACCTGATTCCTGCTTCCTTCCAAACCCTGCAGAGTAATTCCAATGCCAGAATGATTCCCTGAATTTTCAGACCCTACCCGAAGACCACCCTGAGAACTGTTAATCTTTCGGAACTTAAACTTTGAAGGCACAAGTGAAGTTTTGTTACCAGAGCTGCTACTTGGAATCTTTCCCGCATTATACGAGAAATGTGAGCTTTCCAGTGCTTTTCTACTAAGAATATTTACTGCATTAACAGGACTTACTTCAGAACCTGTCTCTCCTGCTGGCACAGAATTTGACCTGTACCACTTCCCTGAAACAGTCTTTGCAGTATCTTCAGAAGCATCTTGATGACAGTTTCTAGGCAGTGTGTATTTACACTCCACAGAAGGACCTGAGATCGCAGTCTGAGGATTTGAGATGTTCTTACAGCTCACTACATGACCTGTTGTGGCCAGCCCATGCACTATCTTTGATGAATTCCTACAGGCATCATTTAGTGAGAGAGCCTCCTGTTTTGCATTTGTTTTTTGTGCCAAGAGGAGATCGGGTAGTCCTTGTTTAGACGCTGCGAAGCTGCTATCAGCATTTGATCTGGAATTAATACTGGCTCCTTGAATAGTTTTAATTTTTTCATTTCCTTGTTTAACATCCTGGCTCTGAGTTTGCTTTTCTATATCATCACACACCTGATATAACAATTCATCATCCTCACAGTTTGCATCCCAAAGACTATCGGATCCACAAAACATACCTAATATCTCATCAGAGAATTTCGGTTCATTCCAGTCATCAAATGACAGAGGACATTTCTTTGGTATTTCAACTTGATTTGAGTGACCTGTATTAGCTTGGTTAACCACTTTGGTTAGATCATTAGGTTTCATGTTGGTAGAAACACTGGATGACTGACAGGAAATAGTGTGAGTGTTATTCCCAGGTTTTCCTGCTGGTTGTCTATGAGGATTAGATCTTGAAGGAAAAAGAGGAAGAGCATCGCTTTTAGGCTTAGTAGATTCATTTCCATTCTTCATTTCAGATTGTACTGAAACAGGAATATGGTTCAAATCACTATTTTGGGTACTCTTCCAAACAGATTTAGTTTTATCTGGCTTAACATCACATTTACCATGCAAGGCCTTGGTCTCTGTCTTGGTGTTTTCTGTCTTACATGGCTTTTGTAAAGACAGTGATTTTACATGTTGTGAGTTTTTACTAGAATGTTTCAAAGGGGAATACTGCAAACTGTTAGATTGGTTTACTGTCCCCAAAAGAGTTACTGAATTGCCACTACTTCTTTGCTTTGCTCTGCTAGCATCACTGAAATCATGCACAAATGGATTTGCAGGAATTTGTGGTGGTTCTTCAGTACTTATCAATTCAGGATTTTGGGTTATTTGCATCACAAAAGAGTCATCTGCCAAAAGATCTGTACCCCAGTCATCAAAGTCATCATTAACTACTCCAGCAAGCTTAGCAGAGGCCACCAAGCGTGTCTTCAAATAAGGAGGATTTTTTTTTGTCAGGGTGTCAGTATCAGCTTTTGGTACAATCTGGTCCACACCTCCTACTGAAAACAGAGCATCTTTTTGATATGCCTCTGAATTATCATGCTGTGTCTCTTCAACTGTCTCAGGAAGATTCTCCTCCTCCAAGGTACTTTTAATTTTATGAAAACTATTATTTAAAGAAGTATCTGACAGTCCTTGGCTCAACTGTCCACTGCACTTCTGGGTAGAAGAGTCAAAAAGAGCATGAAGGGCTACTTCAGCCTCGATGTCTACAGACTTTTGACTGCTGGACTGACAGGGCTCTGCCACAGGGATGCCAGTGCTCTGTCCAACTGGTTTCAGGGACACAGCAGGATCTGCTTCAGATCCTTCACCAGGGAGTGATTTCTGGTTCTTCGTAATTATTTCATCTTTAGAATTACTTGAAGCCTCTGAGGTGGTCTGGATGAAGTTGTGACCAAGCTTCTCCTGTTCCTGAACAGCATCTAACTCTACTAGATTTTTATCAAACTCCTTAGCCAATTTCATGAGTTCCTCTTCGGGATTTTTTATTTTAAGATCTCTGGATTAAAAAGAAAACACAGAAAATAAAGTCAGAGCTACTGAGAAAGTTTGGCCAAGTTCAGTTACATGACCCTATGAGCTGTTCATTCTCTAGTTTAACAACTACAGAGGAATGACTAAATCCCACTGCTTCCAATATGCAGTCAACATCCACCCCCTGCAAGAAGACATAAGAAGCCCACAGTTAAAAGCATTCTATATGCTAATGTACAATTACATGGTTCACTATACATAGAAGACCACCCAGCCTTTTTCATGAAAGCCCAGCTATGATGGGCAAGAAAACACTGTAACTCACCTTGTACAACTGAACTTTGTCCTAGCTCGCCCTTTTACTACTACAGGTGTACAGGGAATAGCATCTTCACCAATCCATGTTCCCAAAAGAGAATCTTCATTACAGGCTGCTTTTTCATCCTGAATAATTACGTTTATAATGCTTAGAAATTTGATTTCAGATAAAGACTGGATTAGACACACATCTTACATGAGTTAAAAGTTGCTAAACTAAATAAACTGGATGAAACCTGTTGAAAGCCACAGATAAGAGCAAAAACAAGTTAAGTGAGATTACTGCAACACTGTCCACTGATAGTTGCATCACTTTAATTACATCAATTTAAAGCAGAAACTTCAATTAAAATAACTGAATTATACTTATGGCATGCAAATCTAGTAGTCTACTTCAGGTTTACACACGTTCAAGTTGCAAGCTGTCATCTAGTTTACTTCAGTGTACTACTAAGGAGCTGGCTGAGAGGCCAGCAGCACAAAAAATTAGAGACCTTAAAATTAATTACATTCTGCATGCTTATAGAAAAAAAAAATCTGACTTCTTCCACTACAACTAATTTATAAAAAGAGCCTTTAAACAGAATTAAGTGACATTTAGAAACGAAAGGAAATTGTTTCAGAGCTTCAGAGTTCAGGCTTGAATTTGAATTCTGAAATGAAGGAGATACAATCCTGTGATGAATTGTTTAGAGGAGCAGAGCAATGGGATGTAGAAAATTACTGTGTGTAAGCTAGCAAAAGTAATTTGAACTTTACTAACTACTAGGGTAGTTTTAAATAGGTTCTCTTATTTTAGTAAATTTATGGTTTTTAAAAATTTATTTTTGTTTAAAAAAAAAACATAAGCAGCAGATTACATTTATGGCAGAACTGTAATAATTTGAAAGGTATGCAATGGCATCCCTTATCAATGATTTTCCAATTCTTTTAGTATAATTTCTCACAAATATGCTAAACAGTAAATATATTTTAAACAGCCCTGTCAAAAAAGCAGGCATGTTTTGCAAGCTAAATACTACAGATCTATTTTAGGAATTACATGTTTTCTTCTTGTACTTAAAATGCAACAGCACTTTGGTTTCGACTTTCTGGGCTGTGGACATCAGGTTCATGGCAAGAGGGAAAGGGCAGAGATACTGGGGTAAAGAGGAAAATTATTTATAGTATTGAAGCAAGGTTACTATGTTTATATTATTGCAAAATATCTCCTGTCTCGGTCATGTTCTTGTAAATCAGCAGTCAATCAAGACTGTTCAAAATGCTTAAAAACAGCTGCCAAATAAATCCAGTATTTGAAGAATACTTACCTTTTAACAGATGAGTAATTAAGGATAAATAAACAGCATTCTTAAGACCAAGGGCAGTAACTTGTATTCTGAAAGTAAACCTTTCTAAAATAGAGCTGCTGCAAGTTTCTTCATGTGTCCTTTTTTACAGGACTCACACAACAATCAGTAAATGCTATGCTTACTATTTTAATTCAATCCCGTTCTATAAACTAGTTTTCTACATGCCCAACTCTTACCATGACACTACTGTAACTAAAACCAAGGTTAAGGCTGAAGCACTATTCTCTTTTGATTACTGCACATGCAGAGCATTGTTTTAGAAAGTCACAATTACCTGAGGAGCAATACGATTAACGATTTCCGAAATTTCTACTGCGCATCTACTGGTAGACTGCTTGCTTTTCCCATTGCCTATGAAAACAAATAAACTTCTTAAAATTTTGAAATATATCCAGTTTATGAAGTGCAGTACATCTCAAATAATTCAAATAAACCTGTAAACATCAGAGACTGAGTCAGTGCTTTATTGAAGAATTTATGGGTTTTTAATGAAAGGAAAATCAAACAACCGTTATAAGAGAAAAGAACCTTTTTCCAAGAAATCATTTATAAGTTTTGCTACACTCCCACTGCATGCCTCAAACAGGTGTCCTGAAGTCTGGATTTTGGTATTACCTAATCTGTGTGCAACTGGTGAATGAGAATCCCAAAAGATTTCCTGCTGTGTCTCAGCATCATTAATAGGAGAGCTGAAAGTAGGTATTCGGGATTTCCTACTCAATGATCTCTTTGGTGTCTTATGTAAACACGGCTCTGTGTAAAAAGAAAGAGGATCTTTATTAAAAAACAACAAATAAAAGGCAAAAATCACTTAGAACACAGAACAGGTCAAGGCAAAAGAAGATGCTTTAGGAACATCAAGAATAAAAATCAAGTTCACACTCACCAGGATTCCTTTACTCACAACAGGAATACTGTACATAACTAGACATTAAATACAGGACTCTTAGCTTTGCCAATTATATCCCCACAGAGATAAGAGAAAATTACATGATACTGACACCTTTGCACCCAGGATCTGATTGTAAGGATGTCAGTTCTTACACTTGAGAGAACATCAACTTATATTAAGATAAAAATTATGTATACATCTATGACAATATTTTGTATTCTTGCTTGGTGCCTTTCACCCAGACTCTGAGCTGAACTACTATTTTCATGGGCCTCCAAACTACTCTGGGTCATAACCTACATTTGTCTGTATTTCCTCCCCTGGGCCCTTGCAGTTAGACTATTAAAAGCAGGAATATAGCTATTCAAAACCTGCTTGCAGCTGCCTTTGATCAGTAAGTGAACTGAACACCCTATGTGAAACTCAGCTAGTCACCCCTGCCCTTTAGAAATGATGCTGCAGATGGGAAAGCCTACAGAGATAATTTAAAAGATGCTATTACTATGGGAGGAACACCTCAGAGGATGTTTTGCCCTGAAGTGCCTAGCATGGCCATAGAGGTTTTATACTCTCCTCAGTTAGTTCTCAGTATTTGCTGTGGGAATCAGAGAATGGGTCAGGTTGGAAGGGACCACAGTGGGTCATCTTGTCCAACCTCCCTCCTCAAGCAGGATCATCCCAGAGCACATCTCACAGGATTGTGCCCAGACGGTTCTGGAATACCTCCAGTGAGGGAAACTCCACATTCTCTCTGGGCATCCCAGTTCCAGTGCATGGTCACCGTACAGTACAGAAGTTCTTCCTCATGTTCAGGTGGAACTTCCCGTGCATCACTTTCTGCCTGTTTCTTGTGTTGCTGCTCAGCACCACTGAGCAGAGCCTGGTCCATCCTCTTTGCACCCTCCCTTTAGATATTTATACACATTGATGACGTGCCCTCTGTTTTCTCTTTGCAACGCTAAGCAGGCCCAACTCCCTCAGCCTTTCCTCGTAAAAGACATTCTCCAAACCACTAACCAACTTTGTAGCTCTCTGACGGAGCTGTTCCAGGAGCTGCATGTCTGTCTCCCTTGTCCTGAGGAGCCCAGAACTGGTCACAGTATTCCAAATGTGGCCTCACCAGGGCGGAACAGAGGAGGCTGACACCACTGGCCTGCCTGGCCCCCGGGGCACACTGGCTCAACCTGCTCTTGGCAGCAACAGCCCCTTCCTTCCCAGGGCACGCCAGCCGGGCGAGCGGAGATTTACACCGCACCAACCCCTCCTCACGGCTCGGCCGCGCGTCCCCCGCGGTTCGAGACACGGCGGGCAG
>VXBC01005922.1:99225-128463 GCA_013399945.1 Ploceus nigricollis | reverse complement strand
GCCCCGCCGGCCGTGAGGCGCTGCCGGATCCCCCTGCCCGGCGCTGCCGCCGCCGCGGGGCGGTGAAAGCCTGCTGCCCCCACAGCTGGGGTTAAAAAAAGCTCAGCCATGGGTAGAGGGGCAGGATGTGCCCTCCTGCGGACCCTTGCCGTCGGCTCGGCCTGAGGTGCCTCGAATCTACCATTAGCAAATTCTGGGATGACACCTTGGTGGGTGGGAATGTTGTTCTGCTAGAAGGATCTCAGACAGACAGGATTGATGGGCCAAGACCAGGAGTATGAGGTTCAACAAGGCCAAGTGGGGGGTTCTACACTTTGGCCAGAACAGCCTCATTCAGCGATACAAGGTGGGGGATGAGTGGCTGGAAATTGGCTCCAGCAAAAGGACCTGGGGGTGGTGGTCACCGGCAGCTGGACGTGAGCCAGCGTGTGCCCAGGTGGCCAAGAAAGCCAGTGGCACCTGGCCTGTATCAGGAACAGTGTGGCCAGCAGGACCAGGGAAGTGATTCTTCCCCTGTACTTGGCACTGATGAAGCTGCACCTCGACTGCTGTATCCAGTTCTGGACCACCCAGTTCAGGAAGGACATGGAGGTGCTGCAGTGAGTCCAGAGTAGGGTGATGAAACTGGTGAAGAGTCAAGGAAACAATTCTTACAAAGAGCAGCTGATGGAGATGGGGTTGTCCAGCCTGGAGAAGAGAATGCTCAGGGGTGACCTACTTACTCTCTACAGCTCCCTGAAAGGACATTATAGCCCAGTGGTGCTCGGTCTCTTCTCCCACCCAACCAGCAGCAAGATGAGAGGAAATTGCACGAAGCTGCACCAGGGGAGGTTTAGGTTGGACATCAGGAGGAATTTCTTCACAGGAAGAGTGGTTCTACATTAGAATGGGCTGCCCAGAGAGTCACAGTCCCTGTAGATGTTTGAGGAAAGTCTGGTTGTGGCACTTAGACTTCTGGTCTAGTTGACATGTTGGTCATAGGTTGGACTCAATGATCTCAGAGGAGTTTTCCAGTCTAATTGAGTCTGTGAAGCCCAGCAGACATAAATCATTTCATCCCAGTGAAGCAGTTGGTGCTGGTAAAGAGAGGCTTACAGGAGCTAAATTTGGTAGATAAGAAATTAACATGGGGATCCTGAGGGGCTGTCATATTACATCATTATTTTAAGCAATATAAATGCAAACATATGTATATGTTATGTAACAATGTGGATATTTCCTCCCTGAGCCTCTAAAAATAAATATACAAACATATCTGTTGAGCATATAGGGTCAAGGAGTGAACTACTCTGTACTTTTTTTTCCCTTGGTTTTCATTTAATTGATTGGGAGTACTTTGGGATCATTCTTAATTTGTAAGCAGTGGGTTTCAGGGTGGATCAGGAGTAAGAAGTTTTGAAGTCACTAAAGATTGATTCCCTGAGCTATGGAACCTTTTCTTTTCACCTGAGGCCTCAGGCGAACAAGATGTTTTTTCACTTCTCCATTCTCACGGTGTAATTAAAGCCAATAGAGCACTTTTTAACAAGGAAAAAAAAATTAGGTACTATGTATTAAACAGAGAAACTGTATCATAGATGTGGCGAATTTATAGCAAGCACAGAAAGTTGTGACATCTGAGTAGTTAACTTGTTTATGCCAGACCAGTAAAGCCTCAAGTGGACTTTAAAATATAAAGAGGACTGAAAAAGGGAGTCAGGAATTAGGCTTCAAATCCATCACAGATATGTGAACATGCCTTGTAATCATGCCATGGGTAGATCTGTACATCAGCACAAAGTGTGGCAAAGCTGTGCAGGATATTTTTCATTGCCAATTTGCAGTATAGTAATTAAAAAAATGGCTTTCCTGGACTCCCTGCAATAGGCACTGTGTAAGGTACCTGCTGCTTATTTGTGGTTGGGATAGATCCTGAGAAGAAACTTTGTACAGTAACAGCAGATATATCTTGAGGGAATGCAAAACACTGAAATTGACACGCTTACTAGAAAGTACTACTAAATCTTGATGTCTCCTACCACTTTCCAGCTCCCTCTTAGCAGCTGGGTACTGTACAGTGGCCTGCCTTTGTATTTCTTTCTGTTAACAAGCATAATCTGAAATACTGTCATCAGTAATTAAAATTGAGTAACATCTGTCATATTCACTGAGTGTTACAAATTTTGCAGTGCCTTCTTTGATTTCCTCCTTTCTCTGAGCTCATTGTTCACTAACCCCATTCATAAAATGTGAATATTTGCTGCAGGTCTTTCACACATTTGTGAGGTTTTACTCATGCAGTAAAAACAATTTGGGGAAAAAATAGAAGCATATTTAACATGTATTTCCTTCTGCATGGGAGATCTTGTTGCACCAATTTAAGCCTATGTAAAGCTGTGTTACCAAAAGATGGCAAAACCCAAAATAATCTGCATGTGCAGATAAACTAAACAGGTTCATAATGGGAAAGAAATCCCACTTTCCTAATGAATAAAAGTGTGTGTGTGTCACTGCAGCTTAAGAACTCAACTCTGAGCTGATACTGTTTATTAAGTTAAGGAATGTAGTGTTAGAAGCCTGTGATGTTGGAGGGTTTCTCTGTGGAGCTGTAGCCTCAAGGAGGAGGGAGTTTGCATTCCCTTGCTGTGGCATGAGCAGCTGGATCAATGGCTAATTGTGGTGAGGCTGTGTTCCAGGGACTTGCAGCAAACTCCTCGTGCTGCAGTTGTGAGTCCTGCTTTCAAATCAAAAGGGATAAATAATGCAGGAGATGGAATGAATAATAAAGTTGGTTCAGTTTTTAATAGTAGTATAAACTGCCTGAGAACTTTTCACTTTATTTTATGAGACAAAATCTAAAATGAAATTAAATAAATGTGGCAGATCTGAGAAGTTTCCTAAGAATTTCCCACTGGTGTAATGAATTCATTGAAAATAGGACTGAAAAAGGCTCATTTTTAAAGTCCTTTGAACACAGAACTTTTAAGTGAGGATTTTTATCTTGGACAGAGTATGTCTCATTAGTGAGTTTTTCAAAATATCTAATGTATTGCATAAATATAACAAAGAAAGGGAAGTGACTACATTATAGTTAATCTTTCATTCTTGTTAGGGCTGGGGAAAAGGGAAAATCAATAATAGTGATTTCAATGAAAATATCAAGATTTATGAGAGCATGGAAGTTATTACAAATAATGAAATTAATTTGAAAAATACTGCTTTTTTTTTCTAGTATGTTTTTAAATGCTCTGTGATCTTTTCAGAGTGAGCTGTCTTGGGCTTTTTTGTTCCCAAACTACATTTTCATTTTGAAATTAATTTCTTTTTAACCACTGGAAATGAAGGAAGCAAAACACACACACAAACACGCTCATAATTTGTCTCCAATGAAAACATGTGTCTATGCATTTTGATCACCTGAGACCAGGTGAAGAAGCAAATTCTCCAAGCCATATTTTCCTTGGTTAATCTGTTTTTAAAATGGTGTGGGTACAAACTCTACAACTCAGTACAAAGCTCAGGGATTGCAGATGGGCCCTGAGGGATGTAACTCAGGGATATTTTCTAGCCAGCTCTGCCCCTTCAGAGCCAGCTTGGGTGTTTCTCTGCTGCACTGCCTCACCTGGTATGTCTGGTTTCATAGGAGATAGTACTTATAATAATATAAAAATACTTATTGCAGCATGGATTGTCCTGGGGGAAACTATGGGTATAGCAGTGGGGGGAACTATATAAACAGAGGAGAGAATTTGGATGCTTAATGTAAGCTGTATTTATAAATACATCTTTGGCTCTGTGAGCCCAAACAAAAATGAACTAAGACACCTTTATAAAATTAAGCTATAAAAGTAAAATATTTTCCACCTTTTCTCATCCCAGAAATCCTGCTTATCCACATATTCTCATAAGAAACCTTGGAATGTTGACTAAAATGGAGCACTGTGTGATAGAAGATGACACAAGTTAACAAGAAGAGATTTGTGTTTTGTTGCTGGTTTTGGGACCTTAGGAAAAACTGAGAGAATATCTGAAATGTTGACTTAATGGACAATAATTTTTTCCATCCATAGGGGAACACAGGCATCGTGTGTGTATTTTTGCTTTTATTAATAGCATTTTGATAGTACAGTTATAAAGCTTGTCCTTGGCTTGCCTTGAAATATCATACTGACTTCACTTATTATAGAATGTTACTTTAATTTTCCAAGGTGAAGTGCTCGCAGAGCAGAAACTGGTGAGGAAAAAAATATGGCCAAAACAGTTACATATACCTTTAATTTTAAAGTGCTGTCCAGAAAGGTTTGCAGCAATTTCTGCTGATGCATAAATTGACCTAGACAGTAAATGATACATGACCTTAAAAATACCTGAAGTAGCCTTGCTTGGGAATTTTTAGTAGAGAGTTATTAAATGTCAGAGTAATTTACACAGGCCTAGTTTATGCTTTTGCATTCTCTTTCCCTCTCTCTCTCTCTGCCATGCCATCCAAGAACCATAGAAGCATTAAAATATTTTACATATATCTCTTTCTTTTTTCCCCCTCTTCTTATCAGAGAGCTTCATCTTAGTTTATTTATCACACTCAGAAAAGCTCATCAAATGTGGGACTAAAATGTAGCGCACAAAGACCTGATCCAGCAGAGCACTTAAGTACCTGCATAACTTCATTGCCATGACATTTTCCATTGCTCATTAACTGGAATTTAAAGAAAATTTTCCATTGCTTGGTGTCTGGGCATTTAGAGGAAATTGTCAGCCAAAATGGCTGAGCCATTTAGAAGAATTAGGTCAGGCAATGAACAGACTACAAGTTGCAGAGGTCTGTAGGGAGCACTGGAGGTTCAGACCCCTGGCAGAAAACTGGAGATAGCCATTGGGAGGGCCTTCCAGGTATTTATTGTAATGTAGACTTAATTCCACAGCTATTGTCCAGTGATCAGAGTGAACTGCATTCAGGAGAGGAGTCAGGGTTGTGCAAAGCAGCAGAGACTCATGCCTTAAACCTTAGCTGGGCCAGTCAGTTTCAGTGCACTGCTGCCTGGAGACAGCTCAACAGCTTCTTCTGGAACAGCTGTGATCACCTGGGCACGTCAGTGTTGTGCTGGCTTGCACTGAGGAATGACCAGGAGGAGTCTTGAGGCAGTCATCACCCATCCACTCAGTTATTTGCTGCCTCTCTCCCTATGCCAAGGAGCTTCCAGAGTGTCTTGCTGTTTTTCACTCATGTCCATACTATTACTGTTTGCTGTGGCATGGAGGATGTGCTCTCCCAGCTGGGATGCCCCCTCTGCTACCTTATTGTTAATATATGAAGAGAAGATATAAACAAGGATCAAAAACTGTTCCTAGAAATTATGGCAGCAAGATTTTCTTTTGTTTCGTTTTGTTTTGCTTAAATCTGTTGATCCTGCTGTATTATAGCTCCAGGCTATCAAGTAGTGACAAATAGGTTTTCTGTTCTGTTCTCTTAGTTTCTGGGGTTTTTTTATCCCTTATAGGAAAACAAGTTAGAGAGGTCTTTAAAGAACAGGAAAGAATAGGTTTCCAGCTTGTCTGGAAAGCCTGGCAAATATTGATCTGCTGTATATCCTGTAGATGATTTTTTTTCATCAGTGACAAAAACTGAGCTGTATTTCAGACCTCGACTTGCTAAAACTCTCACATGCTGCAGTGTAAATTAGTGAAGTATTTTGACAGCTACCAAACACAAAGCAGTGGATGGTCAGAGAGGAGAGCTTTCTGATCATGAATTCTGGAGAAGAAAATATGCACTGCTTATTTATTTAAAGCAGGTTTAGCTTTTGTTGATACATCTGTTCCAGGAGAATATTTAGCCTAAATAGCTTACTAAAAAATCAATGATCAAACTAGTATGAAGTTCTCCAAACACAGTCATTCTCTGTGTTTCTCCAATACACTCAGCAATTTCTGGATAGACTATTTTTGTGTCAAGGGTTCATTGCTTGCAGTTGAAAAAACAATTTCTGTTACCTAAGTGCCTTTTTTGAGGCTTTCATTTTATAAATTCTATGCATTATCCTTTGAGCATGTATTCCATTAACTATAAGTCACAGTTTACATGGAAATGCTTAACAGTGAAGTTACCCTATTCCATGTGTGTGTGTGTGACTCTTATTATGCAACATAAATTGCTGCTGATTTTAATGTTGGAGTGATTAGAAGTTACCCTCTCCCAACAGCAGTTTTATAATCACTGTGTAATGATTTGAAGTCTAGGACCTGTTCCTCATGGTCCTACAGGTGCCCTAACTGCCATTATTAGTTGTTTTGGTGGCAAGATCAAGCTTGGACTTGATATGGAGGTTTGACTTGGAATTTTAGAGCCCTGGTTTCAGGAATGAAGCAAGAGAAAAATTTATGTTTCTGATACCTCACTTGTTTTCTGGTGGAAGAATTTCTTTCTCTGGAATGATTGCTTCATCAAGCAATCATTCCAGAGAATTCCTTGAGGAATGGCACCTTCCTTAAAGCAGGATTGAGTTCAGGGCCCAGTGTCCCTTCCAGCTTTATATGCCATGGCTTGGTCATCCGAATTCATAGAGTGAGCAAACAAGTGCCCAGATAAGAATTAGACACCCTTTTGATTATTAATTTTTTCATTTATTTTCAGAAAGCTTTTCCTTTTGTCGTGTTGTTCACACATAATGCCTCTGACTCTTCCTATGTCACACTACATCTTTGCAGTAATTTTCTGTGCTGTTCTGTCCCTCTGGATTTTACAGCCATGGATCAGAAAGGAAGTGCAAGCCCTAGCAGAAATAATAAATCCACTGCAGGTCTTGAAGGTACTAATTTCTGCAAAACAAAATACTGCCTCAATTTTGTTACGGGCTAGAAGGGGTGATCAAAGTGAAATACATTCATTGTGGAATTGGTTTGCAAAGCCTGCTTCTAAACCATTACACACACTTTCTAGATTTCTTTTCCCCTCAAAAAAAAGTAAATAACGCAGCTGTGTCCTGCCTGGTCTGTAACACTGCACCCCATGCAGCTCTTGTGCAAGGATTGTTCCCAAACCAGATCTGTCTCCTGAGAGGGACAGGGCAGCTATGTTTCCTTAGAAAGGGGTCACTGGATATTATGAATCTGGATAACACATTAAGATCTGTGAAGGGCTGCACGATGCTCTACTTGTGAGTAATGCAGGGGACCATCCACACGTTTGCTGCACTGGATTGCTGGCAGTCATGGTCATCTCCCAGCTGTCAAATTGCCTGGTGTGCCCAGAAGTCTGTGGCATATGTCCTGTGACTCCAGCCAGAAGGTTGAGGTGGTTAGTCTTTGCTGGAGTAATATGACATTTGAAAAAATATTTTAGGAACTGTCCTATAATAGCAGGTATTTTTAATCTGTGCAATCGATCTAATTAGGTTCAACCATGCCCCATTCCTTGTCTGATTGCCTGAGCATTTCCGCTTAACCGGTGGGGTTTATTCAATAAGGTGTCCTATAATGCTATTTCCTTCCTTGAGAGTATATGTTATCAACACAGATTTAAGAATCCCTCTACCTTTTTTCTTATTTTAACATCCTCTGTCTCCACTAAAGCCCTGTGCTTTAGTTAGGAGTCACCTAGCTAAGGAGAAACCTAGGTGAGACTTTGGATCACATTAGTTTTGTTTTTAAGAACCTAGAACATTCTTAAGAGACACAGCAAGTATAGAGCAAGCACAATATAGGTAGAATCCCCATAAATTTAATACAAGCTGGTTAAATTATGGATTCAAATAGTTAACAAGATTAGAAATAATAAGAAATTAATACAGTTGCACAGGCAGTTGACTCACTGTTACTGTCATTTCCTTTTGGCTTTGGTCATGGGGATAACAAGGTAAGAAATAACTTTGTTTCCTTTTATTGATTGGTTTGATATTTGAAATAAAGACAATTTTTTTTGGTCTGAAAAAGTCTTTTGTAACTTAATATCATGTTAATTAGAATGGATGCCTTTCTGAGCCTTATTTTCTTGTTCATTTGATCTAATTAGCTGATTAATTTTTAATTGCCTGCTGAGACATCTTTACCATGTTGTGATTTGTGTTTTACGTTTATATTTGGAAAACAATGGTATGCCTAAAATGGCTCAAAAGTATTGTACTGAGGAATTTCTGCAAGGGATAATTGCAAATTATGATTTCTTCCTGCTTCCTAATTTTAGTGCAATCCATTTTGAGTTAGTTCTTATTAATCAAAAAGGTTTGCACAATGTGGAGTGGTAAGAAGGTGTTTCACTTAGGGAAGCTTCATGGTAGAGGGTCTGCCAGTTGGTGGTCAAATGGGAAATAAATCTCTTGGCTGTTTATGAATTGCAGTGAACACTTCCCAACTTACCACATGTATTCTTTTTCTCCATAGTAATGTTCTGAGATTCTTAGAATTAATGTATTAATATGCTTAGAAATAGTAGTATAAATTTCTAATGAGGCCAAGTGTTGATTAAAACTTATTTTCTGGTGACGGAAAAGAAATCATAGTTCCTGGCAAGTTATTTCAAGTTATTCCCTAAATGTTTAAAATTTGCACCTTATTTTTAGACTGAATTAGTCTTGCTATAACTTCTGGCCCTTCGATCTTGTTCTTTCTCTGCCTGCTAGATTGAAGAGCCCTCTATTATCAATTTTTTGTTCCCTATGGGAGGCACTTGTAGCCTGTGATCAAATCATTCTTTAACTTTTGCTTTGATAAGTTAATTGATTGAGTGCCTTGAGTCTCTTGTAGTAAGACATGTTTCCTAATTCTGTAATTGTTCCCCTGGCTTCCTCATAATCTATGGAAATTTTCATAGTCTTTCTTAAAACAACACCAGGAACACAGTGAAACTACTAGTCATTTCACTGATGCAAAATAAGATAATACAACCTCCCTGCTTCTCTTTATTGTTCTTCATACATCTGGTGAGTATGATAGCTTTTTGTTACTCTAAAAATTCAGTACTCTTAGCAGTACTCTAGCAGTACCCTAAAAATTCATAGTAATCTGGTTACTTGTCATGGCCTGTGTTCCCAAAACCTTGCCTCCTCTGTGGGATCTCTTTTTTCCAGAGTCGAGTCTTCCCTCATTAAATCTGTCTCATTGTACTAATTCCTTGATCCATGGCTTTCCTGTTAGCTATACTGAAGTGTAATAATGTCTGGTTATGGTCACCTAATCCAACTGTCTTCTCCATTATTTTCCATTTTCTAGTCATCTTCCCATATTGTGAAAATGTGATTTTTTTAAAAAAAAAGTGAAAAGTAGTCTAGGAGGCAAGAGCCAATTCCAGTACTAGTGCCTTGTTCTCCAATCAGGTAGTGATGGGTTAGATGTATCTGCTACATAGTTTAAAAGTAGTTTAGGATGATATTCTGATTCACTGTATCTCATTTTAGCCATCCAAAAATTAGTTTCTAATGACTTCTAGTTTTCTAACCTCTTTATAGTCAACGGAGAGAGATGGAGAACTTAGCAGAAAAATGTAGTGGACTTATCTGAAAAACCATAAATTGCTTTTTGACAGTGTCTTTTTCTTTTCATAGTCTATAATGGGAACATAGAGAAGTTAAGACAAGCTGCCAAACTTTTAGACAGCTATAATTAATGTGGATGAATCCCATCTCTTATGCTTTTTAGCTTTTCAGTCAAACTGTGGTGTGATGCAAAGCCAGTTCTCTTACAGGCATCTATCAAGATGGTTGCCTTTAGCAGTCCCATTTGTAATCATATCAGAAAATTTAGCTTGACAAAATCTGCTTTCCAGAAACCCATGTGGATCAACTTTAATTTGATTATCCCTTTTAGTTCTCTATCAGGTTAGTTATCACTTATATGCCTCTTTTGCTTTTTTATCAGATCCTTTTATCAAACCCCTACCTTTTCTACTTTAATATTGAAACTGTGAAAAATCTGAGGCTCTGATGTCTTAGATTTTTTTATTTGTTTCCACCCCATCTATATCAGATGGACTTTTCTCTGAGGTACTCCTTCAATCCTTGATCAGACACCAGGAGATCTCTGGATGACTTAGAGACATTTCTGATAAGATGTCCTTTCCTTGCAGCTTGTCCATATGGTTAAGTCCTGCAATCTGCACAATGGAGGTAATGGTTTTGGGGTTTTTTTAGGGGTTTTTTTGTTTTGTTTTTTTTTGGGGGGGAGCTTAAAGTAAAACATTTCTTAAATATATTAGATTGCGTGTTTCTCTTTCCAAACATGCATGGTTTTAAACTTTTTGTGTTTTAATATCTGAGGAAAAGTTACCATATTCTTGATTTTTCTTCATCTTTCTCATTTCTTTTTCTTTGTAAAATAGAGATGTCTGGTAGAAAACAGACAGACCAAGGTAGTCTGTTGCCCTCTGACTGCAGAAAGGCTTGCAGGGCTGAAGGGAAAGCTGTGACCTTGTACTACTTGCATGTTAAGAGATGAAAAACAACTGATCTTTTTTATTTAATATTGTTGCATAAGCAGCATGCTCTGGAATAAGGAGTTTTGCCTTCAAATTAAAAGAATGCTTGCAGAACAAAAGCAATGGGAGAAAAGTACACAATGGTGTTTTCCTGACATGGGGACTCCCCAAAACTCAAAACTACCTGACAGAGAAGAAATACTCTTGCAGGAGTGTTCAAGTCAATGTCATCTTGGAAACTACTGGTGGCAATTGAAATACCAAAATGCTAATTTACCTGGTAGCAAAGAGATGAGCTGTGAAGGCAAGTCATTGCCATCCTGTCCCTCTGCCAGATTTTGAGTAGCGCCTCAAAGGACAGAGGGTCTTATATTTCATTCCAGCCACTCCTGTTCATTTGTTGGAGGGATGTGTTGCCACTGCAGAAGTGTATCCTTTCACAGGATACATCAGGATTTCTTGTACTTAACAAGTGGTGCACTGCAATGTCAACAATTATAGGAATAATTTGTTTTCTGTAAGGATGGGTTAGAGAAACAGTTCAATGATATGTCCTTCTTTCTGGGTAATCCAAGGACAGATTTTGATGGGAGGGCAAGGTGGTGTCACCTGGCAATGATATTTCACACTGCCAGATTCTGAGCCTTCTGATAAGTATCAGGGATCCAGTTAATGTCTAGTGAAACCACCCACTGTTGGAAGTTAATTCACCTCAGTTGGAAGTGTCTGGAATTTTCTTTCTTCTCTTTCCTTAGACTTATAACTTCCTTCATTTTTTGCTATTGTCTGCTATTTCTTCCTTTTTATCAGAAGTAAAGGTAATAGTTTTGCAAGGGCCAGACTACCAAATGGGCCATTTGGAGAGTTTCAGTTCATTGGGGTTTTGAGGATGATGGGTTTTTTTTAAAATTCCTACTTTGCCAGACTAGTGTCATGTAGGATGTTTCAGAGAATATTTTCCAAAATGCAGTTTTGCAGTCCAGAACTAATATCTTGCAACACAGCAAGTGCTTCACAGCACTACATAGTTACCTCTCCTCCATCATATTAAAAGAATATTTGCACTGAAGCCATTTCAGATCTTTGGGACAGATCACACTTAGGCTCATTATAGGAGTTACCTAACCAGCAATGAGTTGCATTTCATCGTGAAGGTATTTACATGATTACTTCTTGGGAGGTGTTCATCCAAGTGTAAATTACTCTGCCTCAGAACAGATTTTAGCTGGTGCTGACAGCTTGGATGACTGGCACGTTGTCATTTTCATAACACACCTAAAAGGAAGGTGCCAAAAGAACCTAAGTGGCATTGGTGCCATGAAAAATTTCCAGTAAAAATTTGTCTCAAGGTATATTGGTTGGTTTCAGTTAATATCTGGGATAAAACGATTAAAAACTATTATTTTTCTTTCACACTTTATAGGGAGGAGGGATCTCCATTCATGGGAAAGCAGTGTATGGTGATAATGCCATGGTAACACAAAATTATGCTTCTTCTTTATGCTTCTTCTAATGCATACTCATCCTCTTTTCAGATGTCCCTGAACTACTCCAGCTGTGTTAATGTCACAATAACAGTTTACTTTCTGTCCTAGCCATTTTGTCAGAGGTTTTGTGGGGTGAAACTTCTGTGCTCTTGTGGATGTTTTGCCCTGATTTCCCGAAGAATAGAAGGGATACGCAGTCACTCCATGTGCCAGATAGTCAGTCATGTTCCTCTCTCTGTTGACCAGTTACAACAAAATTCGATGTAAAAAAAATTATTTCTGAAATTAAATTCCTTCTAGTGTTAGGAAAAGTGGTGGTTAAAAGGAGCAGACAGACTCAATTTACTACCCCCATTCCTCTGGACAAGAGAATTGCCACACTAGAGTGATGCTACATGTGCTTCAGGGTTCACACATTGCTAAGCACCTCTCACATGCACTTTATTAGACAGAGCATAATCCAGACATGGGATGCAAATCAAAGTGAACCACACTTTGTGAGTTTACAGCTCAGGAAATGGAGAGAAGCTGCTTTCCTTCTGCTCACTGCAACAGAAGTCCTTTTGAAAAGAGTGCTGGTTCCAAGCTCTGCTTTGGAAGTGTGCTGCATGTGATTTCATCCCATTAGCTGTGATGGTCACCATTCGGTCCTGTAAGTGATGACGTGATCTAATGGGGGAAAGGGTTGTTTCCAGTGTTATCAGTATAAATCTTCCTGTGAACACTTGACCAAGAACACACATGTTTTGCAATTATGTCAGTTTAAAGAAAGCAGCTATTTCCCCACGTACTCTAGAATGGTTTTGTTTTAATTTTTTTTTTCTGGCAAGAGATGTGAAGCATTTGCCATTTCTCTATATTATAATAATTTTTAGTGCTGGAATGGTTCACATCCAGGATTTTAAAACAGGAGGCATGTAGCTCAGAGTTTTGTTTGTTTCATTTATTTAGCATGGCATGGCTAGGTCCTGGAACTAGCTTATATGAGGTCATTACCCTATTGATTAAATAGTGTGATGAAAAGGGCATGATAATACACTGCTGGGAGATTGTTGCCAGACACTTTGCAAACAAAGCTGCTGAAAGGGGAGCAGTTGTGAGACCTTCAGTGTGGTGTGTAATTAGCAAGCGAGTAGGAATTAAAATAAAGGATACATGGTGTGATACAGTGATTATATGCAGATAAATAATGTTTTGAATACTCCCTTTTGGTAACTCTAATGAGAATACATCTTAGTACAGGAAATGTCTGCTGGGACTACACTATCCAGAATCCTCTAACAAGCTGTGCAGAAAGCTGTCCCCAACAGTGAAAAAAAAAAAAAAAAAAAAGCATGGATGAAATGCTGTGGATCTGCCTCTTTCTTCAAAACTCTTTCTCTGTGTCTTTCTTTTCTTTGAAAAATCTCATACTGGTATAACGAGTGTTAGAGAAAAACAGCACATCTGTGCTTTTTCTTTGGGATGGAGCACCATTTCTTTAAAAAACTCCAAACAATCTTTTGGGGGACAACAACTGGATTTGAACAAACCACCTTTTGAGGGGGAAACATCAACCACTGCAACATGAAAGAGTTGTCTAAACCTGGGATGTACAGGCAGTACCAAACTTGTGATTCTTGCACTCAACCTCCCCTCTGTCCCTCAGAGGAGCACAAATACATGTTCCTGAAATAAATCAGGGCATCTGATTTATTCTGTGGCATGTGTTTCACCTCGGCAACCCTTTCAGGCCTACAAATCCCAACAGATCAGAGGCTTTTCAGGCAGCATCTCAGTTGCCTAAAGGGGAATTAAATGGAAATTTTCAGAATAAGGCATAGACCAACTTTAGGGACAGAGAGATGGATAGACATTGGCAGACATCTTTCTGGCCATTTCTTTGCCCAGTTTCAAGATCCTTCCAGTCATGAAATTCATCACAAGACAAAGCAAATTTCCAAAATAACATCAGCACAATTCTTCAGACCTGTTACCCGTGGTTTTACAGGTATGGGAGGGATAGCTCCTGTCTCAGTGCCTATCAAAAATTTCAAGCTGCACATTAAATAGAGAAACTTAAACAGCCACAGCAGCAGGAACAGTGGGAGAGAAGAGAGCACCAGGGGAAAAAATAAGGGAAGGGAGAGGAGAGAAAAAGAGAAAAACAGTGCTTTTGTGGGGGAAAGCATCCACTCAAGGTAGAAGGGTTGAAGCAGCCATGGTGAGGGCAAAGTAAATGGGGAATACTCTGTCTGGCTCTATTAACCTTAATTTTAATTCCTCTTTTCCATTTTTCAGCTTAAGTAAGCAAGCATATAGCCATGTTTATATAATAGCTGGAGTAATGAAGATGGAATATACCAATTTGGGGCTAATTCTTGCCCTCAGGAGAGCACAGGCACTGCAGCTGTGGCCAGCCCCTACCAAAAAGGAGTGGTGAGGAGAACAGCTCCTTGTATCTGACTTCCCATTACATCCTCACCAGGGACCACCATAGTCTAGCCCTTAGAATAAATAGATTAGGTTAATTTTTCCATCTGTGGAGTTGGTTTAGCAGCTCTCAGCACCGGTTCAGTTGTGCTCCCACTGAAGCTAATGAAGTGATTTCCTTGAGAACAGTTGGACCCAAAAAGCCCATTTATAACCTTTCTCAGATATTGGAGTTTGTGTCTTGGGACTGTCTTTTGTTCTCTTCCTATTTGATATCTTCACCTTCCAGATCACAACAGGCAGGGTTTTCCTCAACTTTATCACAGTGCTGTTACATACTTATAGCCATAATATCCCTTGATTTGGGGGCGTGGGAGAAACATGCAGCATGCCACATTTGACCACATCCTCTGAAGCTGAGGTTGTGGTTGAGCTAATTATTTTCACGGCTGGAAGAGAACAGACAATGCTGCCTAAAGAGTGGGAAGATATGTGTCTGTGTGAGCCTGTGTTTGTGTGGTTATACCATCTGGGAAGAGCAGAGCCAGATATACTTCCCCTTGGCTTTTTTTAATGTGCAAATCCTCAGTAAACATGCAAATGGTGAAGTCTCATTTCTCTGCTGAAGTCCTGCATTTGTCTGAGGGTTGGACTGCATCTCACTGCAGAAACCCTGCCCTCTGGAATTCCTGTTTTTCATTCCCCAACTGACTCTTTTTGCTTCTGTGGGCAGGGGGGAAGTTGCCCTTCCTCTGTATTTCTCGTTTTTGTTACACAAGCAGTATGAGGTACCCTTTATTTATAAGCTGAACGTTAGGGATGTTGGGCCAATCTGGTGCTTCCAGCTGGCTGAACACTTCCTAGAGCTTTGGATGCCAGATATAATGTAATTTATTGTGGAAAACAGTAGGGGAAATACACTTCTCGCTATCAAAGGTTAATGTAGAATATCAGCAGCTCTTCAGCAAGGGTACATGCATTGTTGGATAGTCTGTGATTATGTGTCTCTTATTAAAATAGAAAAGCAAATTGCTCTCCTTTTTGATGCTGCTGTTTAGCCCCTTTTCCCTCCTTCCCCTTAGTTATTTTAACTCCTTCATTGCATTTTGCAGTTTTCACAAGTCACCTCAGGGAGAAAAAATCAATTGTACTTTCTTTCTTTGGCATGAAACTGAGCAAAATAAGGGGGATTTTTTTTTTTTTCCTTTTGGCTTTGTTTTAACTAAAACACCCGTTTCTATGCCAAGACCAGAGCAAAACTGCTGAGTTAGCCAAGGCTATAAATTGAACTGGTCCTTTTACCTCTAGAAAATATTAAAACATCCTTCTGCCACTGAGCTGGCACTGGTTGCTGGATCAAGTGGTACTATTAACGGGAAATCAGGAAAGCACATTATCACTCCAGTGCTGTCATTACCAGAGGGTTTCACTGAGCTGTAAAGTCAGGAAAGTGACACTGGGAAGACCAGAGAAAAATGGCACATTTTGAGCAAGGGAAGGGAAGCTTCAGACAAAAAAACTTGGAGTCACATTAAGAGTTTGTGAAGGTACCCAGCATGGAGGCAATTGGCTGCTTTTAAAGGGGATGTATTAGGTAAAGTGTCCCATTATTCTTCAGGTTTAGAGATAAAATCATGTAGACTTTTCTAATGGGCTCATTTAATCAATTCTAGAAGATCTGAAACCTGCCAAGGCAAGACTGAGTCAGCCTGGAATCTTATGAGGCTCATTCTGCACCAAGGAAAACCCCAAAGAGAGATTTTATTGGCAACTTTTTTTTCTTCCCACTAGAGTTCCTTCTCAGGGATTCTTCTGCTTAAGAGAGGTTTTTTTTTAATCATCAGAAATACACAGTGAACTGCACTCATAGTTCAATTAAAAATATAATGGAAACATATAGAACAATAAGTTAGTAAATATTGTGGTTATTTAAGACATAAACTTATTACTTACTCTGAGTGCTGCCAGGTCAGTAGGTGGGGGAGCTGCTTTCTTCTTGCAAAGCCATGCTGAATTCACCACTTCTTTTGTCCTTAGAGCCATAAGGAAGTCTTAGGTGAACATTTTGTTATAGTTCACAGTCTGGGCTGCATCTGACTTCCATTTTATGGGATACAAAAATGACAAATGATACATAAATTCAGTTTGGTTTGCTTTTCCTTTTCAAAGTTCTCTAGAGACCTGAAATAATCTTCCTGACACCCATGCAAGGAAAGCGTAGCTATCAAGTTTTACAGATGTGGAAACTGAGGCACAGAGAGGTTAAATAGTGCCATTTGAAATTACAGGTGCCTAAAATGAAGCAACTTGAGTCCATGATCCAAACAGCAGAAGCTCCAAGCTCCTGATTTCACTAGAAAACAAGGATGCTCAGAATATCCATGCAGCAGGCCCTGAATGGATGTGCTGGAATCTGCTGCAGAGCAAGTGTCCCACAGGTATGGTTCCTCTGCTTGTGGTCAGACCACAAGACCAGAGCACTCCTGAGTGATTGTCAGGACCTGCATGAGGTTCCTAGCTTCCTTTAGGATTTAAGAATTTTTTACATTTTTTACTGATATTTGCTCCCAACCTACCTGCTCTTAGTCAAGTCTCTTAATTCTCTTAATTCTATACCTGCCTTTTTTTTTTTTTCTGTGTGAGAAGTCTCCTTAATAGGCATGATGAAGTTCACAAGAAAACCTTTTTAGCAACATAAAATACATTTTTGTTTTTGTTTCTTGGGATAGGCTTCCCTCTGAGAATTACTCACCAAGCCACATATTTGCTTTGCTCAGCACTATTCTAGTAGAAATATTTCTTGTTTATTTAGTTTTATGCACTGGTCTGACATTCCCTTGTTGCTACAACACATTTGAGTAAGAGACTGAAGCACCCAGGGAATCCAAGATTATGCCCAGAAGTTAAAAACAAGCACTGATCTTAACTGTGGTTTTTTGGGGGCTCTGGTTGGAGTATCAGCACATTCAATTTTTCAGCATGTCCTGAGCTCTGACTCTGTGTAAAGCTGGGATTGTTCTGGGTGTCTGAAAGCAGCAGCTCCTGCAGTTCACAACAAACATTTCCAGCCTGGGGCTCCCAAGGAGCAGATGTACCTTTGAAACATTGGTTATTTTCACTGAACACTTATTAGTTTGACTAATACAATTTCTGTCAATTCATAGTCGCAGTAAATTAAACAATATTGAGCTACTAGTTCACAATTTTTCCAAAGTCATCTATTCCCTAAGCTACAGCAGAAAAGAATATTTCCTCGTCCCTCCCCCTAAGTTGTTTTCAAAGAGGTTTCAAAAATCATTCAGATAATGAGACTTTAGTGCTGTGAAATTTTATCAAAGGGCACTCTTTCCCTGGACTCAGATATGAACATATTTTGCCAATCAGATAAAACTTCTCAAGCTTTTTTCTAACAGTGTCAGTGGTTAACTTGATCTTATTGCACTGTAAACAATTTTGTGCTACAAATCATTTTTCATAGAATCTCTTTGTTATGTTGGGTGAACTCTGAAAAGATTATTTGTAAGAACATTTCCAAGAACTTTACAGAACAGTGTAGTCTTGAATGAAATGAATATTACTTAAAAAGGTTTTTCTCTAGATTAATAAAAGAGAGAATGTATAATGAAAAGAACTAATAGAGAAATGTTTCAGTATAGTAATAGGCAGAAGAAATACCTATTAAGCAGAAAAATATCTGTATATCAAACCCCTCTCCATTTTAAATTGTATATATTATTTTAGCTGTTAGGAATCCATCCTTCCACCTTGTGAAAGCTGACAATTTTTACTTACAGCCTGAAGCTAAATACTGCAGTGCCTCAAAATGGAAGATGAAACAGGCCAACAGGTTTTCTTTGTCTTTTGAAAAAAATGGAGTGTCATTTCTTCTCCCTCCCCCTCGTGTGTTCCTTCCCCCCTCCGCTACATCCCTACTGCTATTAGCAGCTTTTCCTCCAAAAAAGCACTAGATGGTGCCCCTTTTCTTTGAGAGTGACAGAGCTGCTGGATTCCCAAGGGACGTGCTGCCCTGCCGGGAAAAGCGTCGGACACAAAAACTTGGAGCGTCTCCTTGTTCCTTAATAGAATTGTTCCAATTCCTTGTTCCGATTTTTATGTCCTTCAAGTCTTCAAACCTGAACTAGATTCATCTTCAGGAGACCCTCTTGTTCCTGTCGGAAAATGAGTCATGACTTCAAAGATTCATGGGCAGTAAAATAATTTTTTTAAAAGTGATTTTAAATCAAAAAGAAGAAGGAACAGGGTATGTACCTTCGTCGCTGTTTTCAGTAGCCCAGCACTGCAACATCAAAGAACATTTGCATTCTTTGCTGAAAAGAAAACTTTTCAAGTCAGCAATCTTTAATTAGATGCTGGCTGGTCAGTCTGACTGATATTAATTTGTTAATTTTGTTATGAACCTTAGCCTTTAACTGACTGAGCAGCTGTTTGTAAACAGAATTGATATTACATTTCAATATTTCTTTCAAATAAAGTGAATCAAAAACAGGGAATCTGGCCTGGCCTTGTATTCTGTGTGTTCTGTCAACTTATTCTATATCCTTCTCAAAAAAAAGTTAGTAGTTATGTTCATCAGATTGTTACCTAGCCTTTGAAATTGGAATGAATAATTGCCTAAAAGGATATTACCCACCTGCATCTGTATTTCTTTCTGCAAAATAATTCTGTTTATGTCATCTTTGTATTTAGGTAGTCATTATATTCTAGACCCTTAACAGAAGAAACTTATAACATGACACTGAAACAAATGCAAAATCAACAACAAATAAAATGTTTGCTTGTTAAGAAGGAAAGTTGAGGCAGATATCTAATCTCTCATTGTGAAAACCCTAAAAATTAACTGGAAAAAAAGCTGCTTCCTTTAATCTGTTTATTTAAACATTTGAAATGACTTAAAAATAATCATTCTTTGAATTGACCCAAGATAAATTAGTCCAGGTTTGTCATTTTTTACTATTTTTGTAAATGGTCCTTAGAAAATTAGGTCTTCTGGCATCTGGGAACAAAAATTCAACTGGGAAAAGAAGCTCTAATATGAAACAGAAAGAATTATTCCCATGCTCTGGCTGCCCTGTCATATGTCATGACATGTGGCAGGTTGACTGCTCATTAATTCTATTTATATCAGTAGGATAATACACCCCACTGAGTACACATGTGTTAAAATATTCATAAATTATGTTTAGTGCAAGCAGATATACATTACATGCCAAAAGAAGACTATTATTTAAAGACAAAACTGGTAAACAGTCAAACATGGAAAAGTCTTTTTAATGTTAGTCCAGTAGGTTGTGTATCATCAAACTCACATTTAATTGCCTTTACTTGCAGACTCTGTCTCCAGCAATGCAGTATCCAAGGCACCTTTATATTTTAACAGCTTGCAAAAGAAGCAGCTTTTACTGAAAGTAATTGGAATTTCAGCAATTACTGTAAATGTCATATTATCTCAAAGCAGTAACTATAACAATTTGAAATATTTAAAATGAAGCTTTACTTTGACCTGCACATATTTCAAGGTACTTTTACATAGCTTAAAGCTCTACTGCAAATATTAAAAAATTCAAATGTGAGCTATTTTTGAAGGGAAATGCAGTTTAGCCCCCAAAATAGTTAATAGTAGATTTTAGGCAAAAATTAGCCAAAAATAGTTAATCATCCTTGCTCAGGATATTTTATATTACATATATCTCTGTCTCTATCAGTATTTATATCTATATCTATATATGTCAAACTTTTAAAAGGCCTGTTAAAACAGTAAAATGATAAGTATATTTTACAGGTAGCTAATTTTGCATAGAATGTGAAAATAATCTCAGGATATTAAACCAGATATATCTGTGTCTTAAAATCAGTTTGTTCAGCATCAAAATGCTCTTCTGTGTGCAATCAGATTTGAATTTCTCCTAGCATTGGATCAGAATTATTAGAATATTTAGACATTCTTTTTTTTCTGGCAAGAAATCATTATGGATTATGTTGAATTCCTTTATTTAAATATATTTAAAGGTATTCAAAGGTATTTAAAAATACCTTTGAAATGATGTTTTAAATTTAAAAACGCATTTCAGAACTTCAGAAATTATCACAAATTATCACGGACTAATGGCACAGGTGTTAAAATCCCTGCAAGTTTGAAAATTATTAACAGAAGGTATGAAATAGTACACATTTATTTGCAGTTATTGTGATAGCAGTTCTCCTACTAAGTAAGCACAAAACAAGCTGGTTTTGATATCCTGTCAGTGCTTCACATTTGGAAAACAATTTCAAAACTTTTAAAAACACCAAATGTTGTAATGGGCGCGGAGAGAAGGGAGAAGGGGGTTCCTTCATGGTGAAATTTTGAGAAGATAGATGACGAGATTTGGAATTTATATATATCACAAAGGGCAAATAATTACCCTGTTTCTACTCAGTTTTAAGAGACCTGAGCAAGGGCAGAATGACGTGACGGACTGTAAAGTGTACATAACAGTTCTGATCACAAAACCATGCTAATGTTTCTAGCAGCAGTGAAACACAGTGACTTCTGATAAAGCACGAAGAGGGGGCACAGGAGTGTTACAGAATCATCTCTTCAGCAGATTTGGTGGTGGGAAAGATGGTTTGCCCAGGTGTTTGTGGGCAAAAATGTCACCCCTTGATTTTGGCTGCATTGCCAAACTCACCAGCCCAGTAGACGGTTGCCCAGCTATACAAGTGGCTCAATTTTAACCATCAGTGAAATGGTTAGGAGGGGTTGGGAATTTTCTCTTTTTTTGATTGAAAAGGCTGGCTTGAGGAAACTGAAACTTTTTTTTTTTTTTTTTTTTTTTGCAGGCAGGTATCGATTTCAAAGAAACTTTCATCAGAAGAGATTTGTCAGCCGTCGGATGGAATTTCTGGTCGAGACCAGAAGGAGATGGCAAAGTTGGAGTATCAGGTAGCGCCGCGATCGGTCAGAGCACTCACCTGGAATGTGGAAAATCAAGGTTCAGGTCTGGGGACTTGAACGTGAGATTTACAGAGTGCCCTGAACGAGGCTTTTGAGTTGTTTGCTTGCTGTGCATTTAACTGTTTATGTAAAGTGGAGCCCTGCTGTGGCAGGGAAAAATGCAGGTGAACCCGAGATGGGAAGAGATGATGCTGACTCCAGTTCAGAAGGCTGAATAGTTTCTTTATTGTAACTATATTACAATACATTAATATATTATTTAAAGAGGAGATCCTAAAACTACATCCTAACTTCTAACTACCATATCTAACTACTCACTGTAACTTCTCCCTTGACTCCCTTCCCAGAGAGAGTCCAGACCCAGGTGCATCCCATTGGCCATCAGGGCCAAACAATCCTCACCAATATCCAATCAACCAATCACCTCAGGTAAACAATTCCCCAATGCATTCCACATGGAAAAACAAGAGATAGAATTTTTTTCCTTTTCTTTCCCTCTCTGCTCCTCTATGAAAGTCTCCCAAAGGAGCAGAAAATGTGCTTGCCACACCCTGCTAGTGAGCAGGAGGTCTTGAGACCTGATGTGTCCCTGATGCCTTGGACTAGACTAGGACCCGAGGCAATTTGTGGAAAATGGGAGAGAGTGGCAAAGCAGGCAGCACTGAGTGCTTTACTTACCCACCTTTTAAATACTCTGCTCATCTCTCATTCTTGTGTATAAAATTCAAAAAGTCTTGAAGTCCAGGAGAGGCAAGGGAACATTTCTGAAGTCTCATAATAGCTTTGCAAAATGCAAAACCTGCTTCTCCCATCCCACTGCTATCCTCTTTGCCATAGAAACTATTTGCAAAAATCCACTGAATTCCTGGGAGCAAACTGTGACTCATGTGAAATGATTTGTCAATTGCTAGGGAGTTTACTGGATGTAAGGTTCATTGTAAGTATAGAAATTGCAGTCTCTTAATAAGACAGCTTTTAAAAATGAAATGCTTTCTGAATTTTAAGAAACTTTGTAATAATATAAACAAGGCTTTTAATCTTGGTAATGTTAGTAGCAAATTATATACAACATCTAATTTTATCAGATGATAACAGTTGTAGTTTTTATCTTCAAAAACAGGTTGTGAATGCTTGAGGGGAATAACTCTTCATAGCAAAAGCTAAGTTAATTTTGTGTTGTCTTATGTTGCTGGCAGAGAAGCCTTTATTTAGTTCATCTCTTTTTTCTGGTTGTTTTTTTTTTTTTTTCCCTCCAAAAAAAGGAATAATTTCATGCAGGAGTTTATTTAAATACAGAAAAAAAAATCACATTAGAAAGATCTCTCATTATAAGCTTTCTGAAAGTTTGCTATGCACTTTCATGTAAAACTTGGCCTCAGTACAGAACTGCTGTACAATCATTTTCATCTGAGATTTGAACATATTGGATGAACTAGAGCAGTTCTTTCTTCTATCCTGTCATTTTTTTCCCTTGGAAATGATGAGCATATGGCAACCACCCTTACTGGATTCTCAAACAACAGGAGGGACCTTATTTCGATTCCTACATCCTGTCATCAGTGAATCCCATGATATTTTGTTCTTGCAAGGCTAAAGATGTGATTCGCATTTGCCATAAGGACAGAGCTTAATGTGATGCCATTTTACCACAGGAGCCCTCAATCAGTTAATTAAACATGATATAAATCACTGCATGTATTTGTAAAGTAAGATTAATATGGCAAAGTCAGAGTAATGAGGAATCCTCACCATTGTCTGAGTGTGAATCACTGATACGAAGATTACCCTTTTTGAAACTGGATATCTTTGAGTGGGTTTTGTTGGCTTAATCCCTCAGACTGCTTTGTGCAACTTGAAACCCAGACCTGTCATCTTTAGCCAAAATTTCAGCCATAACTTCCTCAGCTTTCACCCAATCATTTACATCAGCATTCATAATACTTAGAAAGATCAAGCCTTTCAGCATACCACAAGGCTTCTTCATACCACCTGGGACATTGGCAACATGTTTAATAAATATTTCATTTAATTTCAGCATGGAGATTCTTCTTTTGGGTTTTTTTTTTCAGGGGATTTACAGGGTACCCACAGCAGCACATTCCTTCACTGTGGTCACTTAGGTTTACAGACTTAATAAAAGGGTTTTTTTCTCTCTTGAAATGTTATGGAGCCTTGTTAAACTAGAGCAATTACAGACACACAGGATAGGTGCTCTAGAAAGATCAAAGCCTCCTAAAGACAGCTCTCTAGGGTTCTGGAGCTCTATTTGAAAAGCACTCAGTTTACAAAGTAGAGATTTATAAACCCGCACTTTGAAAACCCTGTGTTCAAGTAATGCTAAAGGCCTGAAATTATTTAATATGGAATCCACTTTAGCCACTCTCTTTTGCCATCAAACTTTGAACCAGTCTGAAGGAAATCTGATAGATGGGCATGCCATGGCACTGTGCATCCTGTGGCACGGTGTCTTTCATGGAGCACTATTCCTTTGTTACAGAGCACCTGTATTTTAAATTTAAATACACCTGTCTATTTAAATTTAAATACAGGCTTGTATTTTGCTGTTTTAAAAGCCAGGCAGATCTTGCATATAGCAGGCAGCCTTGACCCTTTGTATTTATGTTAGGAATGTGTAGGAGAGGAAAGAAAAAGGGAAGAAATGATGCTATCCTTGTTCTTGGACTGAATTCTGTGTTCATCAGGGCAGTGAAGACAGGGGTCAGGCTAGAGGCAGATCCAACGAAAGGAAAAGGTGCCTCCTCAAACAGAACCCTCTGCTGGAGGTCTTACAGTGTCTGAAGAGAGTCTCAGAAACATTATGCAATCAAAGGAGCTGGAAAGAGGATCAGATACAGTCAGAATTCTTAAGTGCTTTCCAGAATTCATAGACTTTACTCAGAATATGCTTCCATCAGCTTGAGGCAGATCTTGAGAGCCTCACTACGAGTGAACAGCACAAGTGGTATTGGTTTAAAACGTTGGAGGGTGACCCAGACGGGATTGAGATGTCTGGGGGGTAATTCAATTCAAAGAAATAAACTTCCATCTCCCAGGCCACAGGAGAATATGTTGCCATTGTGACATCTGCTCCTTCACCAGAAAAAGGAGAAAAGTGAGAAGAGATATGGGTGCTTTCTGCTTCTCCCAGTGCAGTTGTGATGCTGGAGGTCAAAGGTCATGAGCAGAGAGTGCAGAAGTGATTCCTAAAGCCAAAGGGGAAAGAGAGGTTCTTGGACACTGATCCCTTTTCCCCATGCCACCAGCAGGAAATTGTGTGAGCAGACCAAGCAGTGGCTTAGTCTGAGTGCTGCATGCTCACAAACTCTGTGATGTGCAACTGATGGAGTCCATGTACCCCCAGAAATGGGTGATTTGTGGGGGGGCCTTTCAAGCTGCTATTCTGTGCTCTGGAGCCTCTGCTTATTTTTCATTGATACCACACTTAAGGGCTTGACTCTGTGAGCCCTAAGCCAGAGCTTAGGAGCACACAGAGCTGAGCCCAAATGTCAGGAGCTTGTGTGGCTGTTAAAGAACCTTTGGCTGACTTTTTTTGTCTGTCCTGATGGCCTTCAGAAAACCAGTAGATCCTGTGCAGCTGGAAGTACTGTCATTGCTGTTGGAGTTTTGAAAGGTCTGTGTTTGCAAATGCATGAATGATGAAAGTAAAAAGGGTAAGAGGAGAATCCCTGTTGTATTCATAACTTTTCTAAGCTGCAGGTGCATAAACATAAACACTTGAGATGTGATGATCTCCTTTCTGTGCTCTTCATTAGGTTAACACAGTGTAAATTGAAACTGGAGTGAAAAACTCTGTTAACAGAATTGAGTTTCATTTCTGCTACTGTTTTTTTCTCTCATTCATGTTCTTTTTAAGTTCACAAATTCAGATTTGCTTTTGATGCAGCAGTTAATAAACATCATTTTGATACTGATTTGTGGATAGCTATTTGAGATTTAGCCTAAAACTATGCATAAATTACCTTACAATACCTTGGAAAATGGCCTGTTTAAAGAACTTCATTCTTCTATGATCACTGTCAATACAATTTTCATGATAAAGATTGTTATTATACCAAAATGGCTATACTGAAAGGCTGTCAGGAAAAAGATGTGTATTCCTTTGAAGTCTACAAGTATCCCTGTGTCTGTTATGATGCAGGATTTTTTGTCATAAATGGGCCAGTTACACAGAATGACTAAAAAAGAACAGAAATAAATAAGATGAGCTAACCTTAGAAAGAAGACTTTATAACGTGTGAGAAAAGCCTCTGGAGCTGGGTTATATCTGTGAATATGCTGAGCATTTGTGTGACCATTTGTGAGTATTGCCACTTGCCTCAGAGGCTTCAGGGTTCTCTCCTCTCTCCTCTCATTTCCATACCCTCAAATGTCCTACAGCAGCATAAAACTCCTGTGTTTTTTACAGTTTTCTGGTTAGAGTTGCTTATTTTTCTACTCTTGGAATCCATCACTCTCATAAAACTCCAGTTACAGCTGCATTTGCTTACTGTGTGGCTTGCTTTTATGGCTCTTCCAAACCTATATTGCATTTTACAAAACCTGCAACATATAGTCCCATGTTCATTCTTGTTCTTATTTTTGCCCTGTGGGTGATATTGCTTACTTATCCAGTGCTGTCAGACCCTGAATAGCTTTGCTTTATTTATTCCTTTCTTACATGGTTGTGTTTTGTCTGATATCTAACCTAAAATTCCTTGTCATTTATGATGAAAACTTGCAAAATGCAAACAGTTTACTGAGAGGATTAGAGCTGATGTGAAGGATTAATGCAGAGCTAAGGAATCTCCCTGCAAGATATTTGGATCAAATCCAGCCTGCACAAGTTACCACAAGTTGTAGTGGGCAGATAGAATGCACATTTTCATTGGTTTGAGGTACTTTTGTGTATAATCACTCAAATATTGAGAAGCTTCTGTTTTAGGCAGGTTTGTATGATTTTGGGGTTGAATCACTACAGTGCTTTATTTCAGGATGTTCATCAAAGTGAATTTTACATTTGGTGCCTGAGCATTCATGGGAAAGGCACGTGGAGCTGATAAGAAGTTAATGTACTATGTGGAAATGTCTGTGTGCATGTCCAGCCAGGAAGGGGAAACAATGCCACAGGACTTTTGTCCCCTCAATTGGCACAGCTTAGCACACAAATTGAATTTTTTTTTATTATTCTTTTTTTTGGAATTGAACTACTACACTCCCAACCGTTTTGAAAATTGTTAAAAACATAGTGAAGCATCATATCCTGCTCATATATTCTTTGTAGAAAAGTTAACCAGAGTGAAAATCCTCAAAGGCCACATGTAAGATTATTGCCTGTGGACTTCCACTTATATCCAGCAATCCTTCCTGTATGTAGCTGCAAACAGACTAGCTCAGAATGCCTGACAAACTTTCTGTCTGGGAATGAGAAGACTGGACAGAAGAGTGGTGTGAGTCCCTTAAAGTTAATTTGCAGGTAGAAAGTAGTGTCAAGTTTTTTGTATTAATCCCTCATGCTCCCCAAACACTAGTTCTAAATAGTACATATAATACTATTAGCAAATATTGGGGTAGTTTCAGGTGAAAAATTCCAGGGCATAGAGCTCAAGGGTTAAACCCTCTTGCAGGGTTACTTGTAAACCAGCCTATGGTGCTGGGATCTTTGTTGATTCGAGTATTTGATATTTAAAAAAAAACCAAAAAAACAACCAAACAACAACAACAAAACCCAAACAAAACGCCCCAAAATCAACAACGAAAACAAACAAACAAACAAAACAACAACAAAAAAAACCCAAGCCAAAACCCACCCAGAAAAACCCAAAAAGCCAACGAAAACCTGAGCTTGAAAGTAATCAGGGTCTCTGTTCATATGCTTTACGTGTAATGTAATTTCCTGTCATGTTTTTTGTAGATTTGTAATCCTCCTTGTTATAAGATTAAGATAGACTACAGAGACACATACCTGAATTTCCCCTGAAAATCAGTGAGTGCAGTCAAGACTCCTCCATTTCAGTGGCTGAAGGATCAGACCCAACTTTCATACTTGGTGGTAATGCTCAAGTAGGCTTTAGTGGCTTTTGCTCTGCATTGTAATTTCTTTGCAGCATAATAAAAAGCTCTTTAGAACATTGCTACATAGATTAATATAGAAAGTGCTGGTGATACTTTTATACACAGGGAGTTTAATACTAGGATGCAAGAGCAAATTGATTGCAGGCAATCCTGTGCTTGAGTACCCAGGAGTGAAAGGAATGATTACAATAACCTCTGGGATTTCTTCTCAGATGTGGTTCCTGAAAACACCCACACCCACAAAGTATTGGGCACAACAGAGTATTGTTTCCTTCTGATGTGGAATCACAAAAACATATTTTACTTCAGGAGGTGGGAGGGTTGAGGGGGAGAGGAAACTCAAGAGACATTAATGTTTAATGTTTTTAATTTTGTGAAATGAACAACAAAAAGGATATGGTTTGTGAGTGCTGCTGAGATTGTTTAAACTCTGGCAGCTTGCTGTCAGATGAGATGCTAAAAGCCAGGAAGGAAGAAGAAACTGAGGGGCAAACTGAGTAAACTGCTGGCATGTCACCTTTGGCACCCTGATCTGATGGAAGAGTGAAATAATGGTGAAACAAATTTGGCATGCATTGCTGTGGTTGCCACAAAATGACTTGCACTGCCTTGAATTGTATCAGACAGGACCTTGAATTGCAGCCAGGCAGGTATATTTCTCTTCCTTGTGGAAGGTTCTAGCTGTTATAAATGTTAGCTCATTTTCCTGGCCAGCCCCTGGGTTGAGGACTACATTATTTGTGCCTTTGCTTCACTTAGCCCTTCCAGATTGCCCTCTCCAGCCCTGACAGAGAACATGCCTGTGGCTGGGGGCTTCCAGGCAGACAATGCACATCTCTCAGGAATGGGGAGGAATTCTCAGAGGACTTTAACTCCTCAGCTTACCAAGGGTGTTTTAACTCCTGATAAATGCTGAGAGTGATTCAAGTTATACAGGTTAGAGCAGTGTTTGTATATACTCTGCACAAAGGAGCTCAGGAAACAGCATTGCTTTTCTGTGGCAGAGTCTGAAACTTTAGGGTGGGGAAGATATAGGTTCAAGGGAAAAATAAATTCAGAAAAAAAAAAGTTCAGTCTGGAATCTGACAATAAGTTTGTTTCAATAAAATAAAGATAGGCCCCTGATATTTTAAAATAGTGAATAGACAATATCAGTGTTGGTAGTTTACCATGCCATAAAAGAAAAAAAAAACAAAGTCAGAAAATAAAAATAAGAATTAATGCTCTAAACAAAATTAAACAGTTTTTGACTTTTGAAAGCGCAGCAATGCAGCTTTCATTGTGAAGCTGAATTTTTGGCAGAAAAAAAAAAATCTGCTTATATTTCTTTCTCCTCTTTGAGGCTGACTGATTGCTTTAATTTGTAGGGTGTATGTGCTTAAAGTGCTCCGGTTGGTAGTATCCATCTGGTGTATACAACTCTCAGTGGTCAGGGCATTAGAATACGTGCCTCACTGGAGATTTTCCTGGAAGGGGATGTAGGAGTTGCTCCAGCACAGCTCTGACACCGGTGAGACTGTGGCAAAGGAACAGATGTTACTGTAGGTGAATAATAATCTGCTGTTATGGGGGCGGGGGGGTGAGCATGCTACAAATGAACAACACTCAGCCCATTTAGGTGTGTGCTGGTTTGTACTGTGCCTTCATTTGTGCCATCTTTTTTAGGAGCCACCTTTGTTGTTTCTGTTCTGTTGGAGCCCAGAACCGAGATCAGGTCTCTCTGTGAGTCGTTAAAACCTGCAGGAGACTTGGGAGGGAGGAACCTGTCTAGTTATGACTATTTGCTGTGTGGAGGGGGAGAGCTTTCTGTGGGGTGGCAGTCAGAAGCTTGGTGATCCCCTGACCCATTTACTCCCCAGAAACTATGGTGTCACTGTTGGACACGAGAACACACACGCGTGCACACACAGCTGAAGGTGAAAAAGAGA
>VXBC01005922.1:76502-98919 GCA_013399945.1 Ploceus nigricollis | reverse complement strand
ATAAAGTAATGCTTGTATTTGTTTTACAGTGGGCTAAGGATGGAAAGACTCCAAAAATTTGCCTAGAATTATGTAGGGAAAATTTACTGTGAAGAACTAATTTTATCTTTTCTTTTCAAGGTTGCTGACTATTGTTTTTGTTTTCCTCCCACGTGCAGCAGGGTCATTACCTGCACAGCCTAACTCAGGAAAAGCACTGTCCTCAGCTGGGCCAAACCCAGCTTGCAGGAATAAAAACATTTCATTGGTTTTCTCATGTAATTTCTGCTATACCAATATCTCCAGTCACTGTATTTGATGCCTGTTAAAGATCTTTCATTTTATTTGGATGATCTAGGTACCCTGTATTGACAACTGCTCTAGCTGCAGCATTACTGAAGAGCTGTGTGTTAGGACAGGCCTTAATCAATAGGTGTATGTTTGTCAAGCAATGGGAGAATAACTTAGAAGTGGAGTTTTAAAAAATGCAGCATGCTTTTATGAATCAGCTTCGTTCTAACTAGTTTAATTTAGAAAAGAGCCTCTTCAGCAAATGAAATTTTATGGCACCATTCCCAGCTGGTCTTACTTTCCATACAGATTCTGGATAGCAGTGGAGGTCAGGAGGAGACCTGAACTCCTCGGTATGAGGGTGGCTTGTATTCAGCTGCTGCAGTGACAGGCAGCTTAGGAGGAAATGATAGAATAGATGAGGAATCCAGAGCTGGGTTTTGGTTTGAAACTGTATGTCAAGTTCCTNACTGTTGGACACGAGAACACACACGCGTGCACACACAGCTGAAGGTGAAAAAGAGAAGGACTTTTATTTTCTGACTCTAATATTTATAGGTTTACAAAAGTGACAGTGGATTGGAGGGTGGAAAGGCCACCTCTCCAATGCCACTAGACAAACTAACAATCAATCAACTTTCTCCACCTCTATGAAAGAATACAAAACAATTGAGTTATTTACAGAAAGAGTGTGAGAAAGTCTGCAATAAGAATGAAAACATCAGAAAGCTAAAAGATTTCTAAAAATCAAAGCAACACTATGGGAATGGGAAGAATTTAAACTAGTATGACTCAGACCATAGTCAGTTTTCCATGTGCCTCTGCTTTTGCTCTGGGCCCTACATCTGGGTCCAGAAGTTGCTGGGACATTCAATCCTGGGGGACAGAGTGGTACAGCAAATACTTTTTATCCAGGAATAACAATATTATCTTATTAATATATNCGTAATTTCTGCTATACCAATATCTCCAGTCACTGTATTTGATGCCTGTTAAAGATCTTTCATTTTATTTGGATGATCTAGGTACCCTGTATTGACAACTGCTCTAGCTGCAGCATTACTGAAGAGCTGTGTGTTAGGACAGGCCTTAATCAATAGGTGTATGTTTGTCAAGCAATGGGAGAATAACTTAGAAGTGGAGTTTTAAAAAATGCAGCATGCTTTTATGAATCAGCTTCGTTCTAACTAGTTTAATTTAGAAAAGAGCCTCTTCAGCAAATGAAATTTTATGGCACCATTCCCAGCTGGTCTTACTTTCCATACAGATTCTGGATAGCAGTGGAGGTCAGGAGGAGACCTGAACTCTTCGGTATGAGGGTGGCTGGTATTCAGCTGCTGCAGTGACAGGCAGCTTAGGAGGAAATGATAGAATAGATGAGGAATCCAGAGCTGGGTTTTGGTTTGAAACTGTATGTCAAGTTCCTTTCAAACGATATTTTAAAGTGAAGCAAAAGATGTGATAAAAAGGAACTTGTCAGCAACCATTAGACCTAAAATTAAACCTGCTCCTCTACTCTTACAGGCATGTGGTAGCGTGTTAGACTGCTGCTCTGCTCTGTACCAACAAGCAGGCTGAATACCAAAATGCTTTAATACTGACTCTAATTCTTTGGCCATTTTGCCACTGAAGTTCTTAAGACCTTTGCATGCCTAGTCCTGTCAGCCATGTCACCATTCCTGCAGCACAAAGTCCAGGTACTGAGCACTGCAAAACTTACCTGATGGTTACAGCTTCCTCTTCTCAATAAACAGTGGCTGTTCAAAGACTATTCGGAACACGACCAAAAATAGAGGACAAACTTCGAAAAGTCCAGTTTATTGCCAGGCTCTTTTCCTTTTGAACTGACAGCTCTGAAGGGAAGAAAAAACTGGTGTAGACAGTGAAAGCCTAAAGCAGCAGCTCTGTTCAAAGTGTGTGACAGATTGAAGAAGTCAGGAGCTGAGTGACATCAGAGCTCTCCAGGAAAAAGATCTTTCCCAGGCTGAAGAAACTGGTTCCATATCTCCTGTGCTTGCCTGGAGACATGAGGCTTGTCAGTCCAGATAGCTCCAATTTACGTAAACAGTTTTGTTCTCTTGCTTTGGAAGGGGCATTTCCTTTCCTGAATGACAATCCACCCATGAAATGCTTTCAGACCTGTAGATCTCCCTCAAAGGATCCTGCAAGCAGTCCTAATCTGCCTGCTCTGGTTTCCCTTCTCGCAACAACCTATTCAGATCTCCAGAATGAATCTCATAAATACAGAAGTGGGTTAAGGCACAAATACTCTCTGTTGATTTCACAAGTCTCCTGTTGTTGTTTTAACCTAATCATGCTGTTTTGATGGGTTTACCTTGGCCTCTGTTGTGTTTCCATAGTGGCCAGCTAAGCTTGCTTTGCTTTCCACTGATGTTGTCCTATATTTAGTGTTTTGACTTTACATGACCCTGACACTGTGTAGGGGGAGGAGGAGGAAAAATTGTATTGCTGATGGCTAATCCTATGCATTGCTCAGACACTTCATCCACTCCAGCAACCTTTTTTCATGGTAATATTTTTTGTTAGCAATAAAAGGATTAATTCTAGAAATCAAGCTCTTTGATTATGATAGGCATAATAAATATCTTAGACAAATTGCTATCCTTTTAAGAATATTAGTAAATGAAGACCTTTGCTCTTTTTGGCTGGGCTTGAGGCTGCTGGTACATGTATTAATACCATCTGCTCTGTGTGCTAATACAACTCCTTGTTGTCTGGTCTTCCTGGGAATGCATTATATAGATTGCAGCTGGTTCAGGATGCAGCTGCCAGGGTCATGACTCACACTAAGATTAATCATTACGCCTGGGTTAGCTTCATTTCTTCGACTACCCATTACATTTAGCAGAGATTATGGGATGTTACTTTTGACTTACAAGGCTTGGACTAACACCTACTCACCTCAGCAACGTGCTTTTATACTATGCTTCTATTGGTAAATCTCCTAGAGAAGTAGAGTCTTTTGAGATGCTGTACTTTCAGCTTGAGGAGCAAAACCTTCAGCGTCCTGTGTGTGAAGTTCTGTGTGATTCTCACATCTTTGGGTTCACTCCTCTGATGGGGACTTATTTCTGCCCAGGGTATACTGTCAATGCAGAGCTCCTTGCTGGAGGAAACACTGTGTGACAAAGAGGAGGATGAATACATCACCACCACTTTTTTCATAATTAACATTGCAATTTACCTGGTCCTCTGGATTTAGTGCCCAGTGTTTTGAGTGATAGCCATGCAAAGAAATGCAGTTTCCTTGGAAGGGAAAAGCCAGTGTGAGTACTACCACTTTATGTGCAACTAAGATCATGCAACAATATGACACTTCCCAGCAGAAGCCTCCAACAGAAATTCAGCTAACAGAAATGAACAGGAGTCTAACTCGACTACATTCCCTGAAGCTGAGTCTCTGAAATCTTCTCAAGCATAAAGGGGAAAAAAAGCCACATGTACAGAAGACATTTGAAGGACAATTGACTAAATGTGCCTGTGGTATTCCACATCAGAGCTATGAAGAGGAAACTTGAGGTTACCTTTTTTATGTACATATGGTTTAGGTTCCCACCCCTAGGGCTGTGGCAAAAGCTATTGTTGCTAAAGAAAACCTGATTGTTCATGTATGGGGTAGAAAATAAGAAACTTCTTAATGTTGTACAGGCTTTTACCCCATCAAGCTGCCCAGCCCTGAGTACAGTGAGAAAAAATATCTGTATCAGAGAGCCAGAGGGTGTGATAGCTACTGAGTGAGAAAACACCATTGTTTAGGAGGAGAAGCACATTTTCAGAAGTTTCATTTGGCAGAGTATGAAGGAATAGGTCTTGTTTCTCTAGTGGAAGTTCTACTTTGTAATGGGAATCACAGCTAGAAGTTAGTTGTGTGTCATTTTTTGGGAGAAGGTCAAACTTCCCAAAAAAATATCTTGTAGAAATGGGCTGGCTTTTTCTCACACTGAAATTGAGCACTTAGCTGTGGGGCTTAAGCCAGGAATCTGTTTGCTCTCAGCAGCTTCCTCTGTCAATAAGAGAGACCCACCCTCCCTCCTGAGGGCAGCTGTGCCAGCAGGTACGTTCAGCCACACTCTGCAGGTGTCTGGTCCTCATCACCCACTTTGAGATTTAGAAAAGAAGCACCTCAGGCTGGTGGCAAAGGCTGAGCCAGAGGAATCCAGCTTGCAATATAAATATAGTTTAGACCTAGGAAATTTGTGCAGAGTTAAACCTGGATTGGGTTCTCCTAATTAAGCACTTGAAAACTTCCAGGTCTAATCTGGCAATCTGAAGACAGCTGGTGCAGAAAGCACATAAAAGAGAGAAGGGCAACACTTTCCCCCTCTAAGTGTGCTTCATTTCCCCACATCGTGTGCTTCATACCACATGAGGAAACTTGTAGGGAGCTATGTTTGAGGGATCCTCATGCTAAATCCAAGAAGAGCCCTGTCAGCTGACCAGGAGAGCTCTCAAGGCTCACCTGTGGGTTCCTCTGGAGTGTAGAGCTGCAGGAGCCATTTGGACCTCAGGTTACCCTACAAGACCTGAGAAAGGAATATTGTGCCTGAGATCTTGTCTGCTCAGGGACTGGTGTTTATCTCTTACTTTGAGGTCAGCTAAAATCCTCTGTGGAGCTGAGGAAAGAGCACCTTCAGGAAGTGAGTGTGTGATGGAGCTCTGCCGCCTGATGATTTCCCAAGTATTTGTTGGCAGCTGAGGGATACCCTTTGGGAGAAAAGGTTCAAAAGAGAGTCACCAGCCTGCCTGTTGGAGATGGGTGCTGTCTTTCCTGAGTTTTGCAATTCAACGTGGGGTAGTTGTGGCGTGGACTCAGTGACTCAGGGGTCCTTTCTACCTCCTATATCCTATTATCTTAAATTAAATTTTTGTGGGCTTTTTTTTTTTATGGTCTCAAAATGATTTTGTTGAGACTAACACTTGATCATACATTTTTTTATCAGAATTTTGTAGTAAGTAGCTCCAGTAAGAACTACAGAGGTTTTTTTAAGTGACAGCTTTAGAAATGCTAAAGATTCCTTCATGGAATGCATATGATTTTTTTTTCCCCCAAATTCAGTTCTCCCTTTGATTTTAGTCCTTCTGGTGCCCAGTAATTCCTCAGTCTCCTGCTGCTCTGACCCCTGTGTTTTATGCAGTGATGTAAAAGAATTTTTTTGCTTTCAAAGCAAAACTGTCCACATAGGGATTCTAAACACATGTGTACAGAATTATTTCCCAGTGTTTACCTTCAGCTCAAACCTTTGTTTAGTGGAAGATACTTCAGTTGAACCTCTCTTTCCTGAAGAAACAGTAGTGTAGGGCTCATACCAGTTGTTTTAGAAGCAGATATATGTGTATGTCTGTATAGGAGGCTTAAGCAGGGATTGTGTGCAGTTGTTAATTTCCACAAAAATACACATTAAGTGTCAAATCTAAGCAGAGAAGTGAGGAGCAATGCTCAGTAGCTTATCCCAGTGCCTAAGGAATGTGCCCAGGAGGCTGGACTACAACTCCATTATCTGTCAGCAGATTTCCATGAAATTAATCTTATTTTACTCCAGGTTCCTCTGAGATCTGCCTGTAAACCTGAAATTTATGGGAGGTGAATTTTTCTGGGGTGAATTACAAACCTCTGGACCTGAAAAATATGTTGGTTATAACTCTGGCTCCTTCAATACATTTGAAGCTCCCTTTTGCCTTTCTTTAGCAGAGGGAGATCCTTTCCTCTTTGACAGCATGTTACTTTTAGATGCTATTTACCATCTTGCTGTTGTGTTGTCATAAATTAATAAAGCGACGACTTTGAATGCAGCCAAGAAGATGTGCACTTTGATTTCTTTTATGTGATCACTTTGGAGCGGGAAGAAAGAATGATGTTTATTACATGATGTTTCTTTAAATCCCTTAGGATTAACATTTTCAGCTGAGTCCCCAGCAGACCTCTTTGTAGGTCACTTATGTGTGATACCCTGGTTGCACCCATGGCTTGGAGATGCCTGTATTCAAGTGACCTAAATTGCATGGAGAGGGAGAGGGAAGGGGGGAGGGAAGAATTGGGGGATTGTTGGAACAAAGTCTGTCTGAAAATTTGACAAAATGCAGTTCTCCTTCCTGGAGAAATTAATTCAGAAAAAGACTGGTTTAAGAAATTTCAAAATATAAAAGGTCAGATTAGTTTAGGAGGGAAATGCTGTTCTATAGCAGCTCAGAATGGGGACAGAAATGGAAGTGCAATTCGGGGTATGGTTACAAAATATGGACGCAAAAGAGGCTTTGCAGTGAGATGTCTGGCACTGTATGATCCAGTAAATGAACTCAAATTAGCTGCATTCATATAAAGTTTATATGAGAGTGAAGGAATCTTCTGGAAGTGATGGTCCCATTAGCAAAGTGATATGCCTTTATTAACGTTATACAGCTGCAATAATCTTAATGGAGCAATCTAGTGTTCTTCCCAAAGGAAGATCTTATCTCATTTATTAATTGTCTTTCTAGTAGTTATTAGTTCATCTGATCTTGGATAAGTGCACGGGCTGAAAATTCTGATGCTGCAGAGAAGGAGTGGGTTTAATGCAGGATGTTAGTAACTGTGTCCTAAGACTGACTTGTGCTTTATGTTCCCATCTGGCTGGACTACTGGCTGTGCAAATACTTCATTTGCATTGTAGCCTGAATTAGTCACCTGTCACTAGTGTGCAAAGCAAGTGTTGTCTTCTTTCAGATGCTTACAAGTGGCATTTAAATGTACCACTGTCAGACACATGAGAAATTAGGCTGCTGAACACATCTCTGATGCTTCCTCTGGCTGGAAAGTGAGGTAATGATTAACAGAGAGTGAAGTTGGAGCAGTTGTGTAAAGCTCCCTCTTTGAACCTTGAGGCGGTGCTAATTCTGACTGCAGTAATTGGATGTTTTTAGCTGACCTGTAAAGTCTTGCTATGGTTTTTTTTTTTTTTGTTGGTTTTGGTTTTGTTTATTTTTAAACAGAAATTAGTACAGAGGGAATAGGGATTCTTACTTCCCTCATGACACCTGGTTAGAAAAAAAAGCAGCTCCAGCCATCCCGATTATGTGGAAGACACAGGTGTTTCTGTGTGTTATATAATGATTTTAAGTGAACCTTGTGGGGGAAAAAATAAATCTGAGATGCTTTGTTGATGCAAGGTGCCACCTGGTAATACTGCAGTGATTTCTTTCTGATGTGGAGATACTCCCCAGGAATGCAGCCTGTCTCCACTGGGGTGGTTTTGAGGAGGGTCCTCCTGTACCTGTGCATAATCTGTGGTCAAGACATGCTGGAGGAGTGAATGGAGGACGTTCACATATTGTGTGTTGATAGATGAGCAGTCTCAGTGTGATTTCTCCTGTTACCAGAGTAAAGGGAGGCACCTTAGGGGTGAGAGGTGTAGGGCTGCAGGCTTTGAATCCCTCCCTTCCCAGTGAGGTGGGTATTTGGGTTTTGAATATTGATTTCTTGCCCCTAGCCTCACCCTCCTCCAGCAGCGTATTTGGATACCTGTAGCTGAGGGCAGAATACCACCCAGTTAATTCTCTGGAGTACAGCTGCTGCAGCTCCTGGTGGGGAACTGAATGTATGGCTTATGCCCTAAAGCAAAGTGTATAATGCTTAGAGAACAGAGTTTTTTTTTTCTTTGCTGCTGGAATAAATTATCATGTTGGAGTGCTGCAGTTTGGACTTATCCCTAGATGGGCATCACCAGTAATGTGCATTTAGAAAATAACATTATTAAGTTGAAAAGATGTCTCTTGCAAATTTTATGGGTTTGGAACAGAAGGAAAATAACAGCATTCAAGGACTTCTAATCCATGGTTTTCTCAAGATTAACCCCAGCAACACTTTTGTCTCTGCATCCTACAGCATGATTTTTGTAGGCCATATAATGCTGCTGTTTAGCTGCATGGGCCCATTATTTTTTTTAACCAAGCTGCACACAGGAGGAGAAAAAATGGAAGAGAGAGAGAAAAAATTTCCGTCCCTAACATTAATTTATGTGTTTGTCAGCAAAGAATGCTAGTCTTGGCATTTATTTATGTGTGTGACACAATACTGTAGATCCATGTACAATATTCAGTGTAAACATAAGGTGCTCTCAAGCTTTATTTATGACCTCCTGCATCCTGTTGTAAACTACCTCGAGAAATTTCTGTTGAGCCAAAACAAGAGGTGAGATCCGGGGCAATAGATCCAAACCTAAAAGACCTGAGGGACATAGGTAAAAACACCTTCTTTTCTCCATAGACTTTGACAGCAGTACTTGTGCTGCATAGCTGAGGAATGAGTGAAACTGGGAAGTTAAACTTGAGGGACTGTTCCAGAGTGAAGGCTGTCTAGGACTTACAGCTCTGTAATGCTGCTTGTACTGTAGGAATTATTAGCAGTGGAGGAAACCATTTTTGGGTTCAGGACTTTATTCTTTTGCCCACATGAAGAAAGAAGAAATTGGTAGTCTCCATAATAATAGTATATTTCTTTGGATGCACACAAAATGTTACAGTTTATGCAAAATATATTTATAGCCTTCCTCAGTGCTGTGAGGGCGGAGGATATAATCATCAGTGTGTAAAGTAAAAAAATCTGAATTTTCTTGAAGTGTGGGAAGAAATGACAAGAAGGAAGTTGTGCTGTTGATCCCCATCCAATAGGTTGCCATGAGTGAGATTTGTACAGAAGCTGGCTTAGGTCCAGGCTGCAGCAGAATTAAGCACCTTTCCCTGCACGCACAAACACTTGTTAAAGAAGCAATGTTGTTGGCACAAATAGTTGAATGAATGGTTACTTTTGCTTACACTGCATGCAAACTCTTTTTTCCTGTAAAACTTTTTTTTCTTTTACTCACAGAATTGGGTATCCTGTGACAAAAAGGGTCATGTAACTTACTTCACTTGGCAGCAAAATTGCATTCATCTTTTGAGCTTCCAAACTGTGTTTCATTTTTGTTCTGGCAGTGTATATTGGTTGTTTTCTCCTGGTTTTCTTTAATGAGCTTGCCGTTATCCAGTTTTTGAAGACTTTACAATAATGAAGTGGAGCAACTCATGCAAAAGAGTTACAGGGAAGAAGTAGTGGAAAATTCTAAATGATCGCATTTCTGCAAAGTATTTCACTTTTGTGAAACTTATACTACCATTCTCTAAAGAAAAAGCAGTTAAGTTATTTAAGAGGTTTCAGATTGGCTGGCTGATCAATATCAAGTACTAATACTAATTTGCTATATTAGCAAAGACCTATACACTCATGCCTTATTACCATGATGTCCATTTATTGATACTAACTTTTGATCATATACAAGAAATTATTTTGACGTTATTTTTGATGAATGTTGTTCATACATGCTATATGGCTTGATCTTGCAAACCTTTACTCGTGAGGGTAGTCAGTTGTCTTCAAAGATTTTCAAGAATGGCCCATATGCAATACAACCTTGATTATCCAAATGTCAGGGGAGACATAGAATAAGTTCATATAATCGACATTTTGAATAATGAGGAAATTTCCAGTGCAATTAATAGATGTCGGGGGACATGACCATCTTTCAGACGACAGGGAGTTTTCAGAAAATTTAGATTTTGATAGTCGAGTTCCTAATATATGTGCTATTGAGAGACTGAAATGGCAGAACACTTGAAATGTGCCCATATATTCCTTAATAGCCCTTTCTGTGGAGTCAGCCAGAGTTCTATTTACTGTGGTATTGGCGTTGAGGGTCAAATTGTCACAAGCATTTAGCTTAATATTGCAGTAACTCTGCTATTAAGAGTCAGGTTCCAGGAATACAGTGTTAAATCAATATTGGAATTGTCAGAAGTAAAATGTTATTTAGAAATACATCAGTGTCAATTTGGGAATATGGTTTTAAGAAAAAAAAAATAATCCCATAAAATCATGAAAGTAAATAAAGTTAGAGGGAGGAACCTCCTGGAGGTAATGAAAGAAGAGAAATCCGGTCTCTTTTGTGGGAATGTGGAAATACCCAAGGGAGATTCAGTTTATGTCAGAATTACTGTCTTTAAACTTGGAGCTGGCCACGTGAAGATAACCCAAAGCCAAAACTCCCGGGTTGCGACTCCTGTCCGTCTCTGCGCGGACCAACAGAAGGTGCTGCGGTGGGAGGTGCTGATTTCCTTCCTCCCCAGATGGCTGCATGGAAGCACCCAGGGATGTGTGTAGCTCTGCTGGCCCCGAGCAGGGAGCAGCACGGGTGGTTCTGACTGCCTGTCCTCGGGTCGGCACCGCCGCTGCCTCCGCCGCGGATCTGTCGCGGCTCTCGTACGGGCTTGCTGGCTCCTCCGCTGCCGACAAGCAGAGAGGCAGAATGATGGCAATCACAGCTGATAGTGTGCTGGGGGTGTTTGGCATTCTGTCCTGAGTCCAAACACTAATGTTTGTAGGAAGCTGAAAGTGATGCATCCATTTATTTTGGCGCAGAGATGAGCAATCGCTTGTTTCCTAGGAAACATGGGGCTGTGCATATGCAGCTTTGAATGTGCGCCCTAATGTTTTCCTTCATGGTGATAGAGTAGAAAGTTTGTCTGATGAGATCTATTATGCTTAAAGCAGAAGGGAAAATAAATTTGGAAAGTTGCACTATTTAAAAAGAAGATAGCAGCAATACTGCCAAAGTCATGAGGAAAAGGCAGAAATAATTCAAGAAAATAAAGGAAGTGTCCTTTCTGTCTATCTAATCTAGGAATCTGGAGATTTTTATAGTTGCAGAGCCATCTGCTAAGTTTCATTTATTGTGCAACTTTACTACATCACCATCATCTGCTCATTAATCTGCCTTTTTTAGGTCTACTTCTGAAATTCTGAACCTCTGAGCATCTGTCAAATAGCTGCCATTGGTTTTGAACCAGTCATATGGTATAGTCTAAAGATTTTTATAGGCAGTCATTTTGCGTCGTGTCAATATTACTCAGCAAAAGCTTAGCAGCTCATAAGAAGCTCACATCAAGCTTGTCAGTAAACCACTGCCACCACACCCTGACTCTTTGTGTTTCTTACTAGAAAAGTAAATAAAACATAATTATTGGCAATGTATACCGTGTCTCAAGATGTGGCTTGGATGGCGTGGCAGCATTTGGTCCTCTTCTGATCGGAGCAGCGTTCTTGGGTGGCGATTGCCAAAAAACATGAGGATTATGATCACAGATCACTGACCCCAGCAGGAGCCTTACCATTGGCTTAAATGGCTGAGACTTGGACCAAGGTTAAGGAGTTTTGGATGTTGGATCAGACCTGGCCATTCTGTTGTGACCTGAACACGCACATTGCTGAGATGAGCACAGGGAAAATAAAAGGCCATTCATTTCAAGCAATGCACAGAGTTCCTCAAACACAGTGCCACATCCTTCAAAGGTGGTCAAATGATTCATTGATTGTTAACAGAAAGCAGAAATAAAAGAACTGATCTACCTGAAATGCAGAGCCCTGGCATCTGTGTCTGGGTGCATCTCAGACTAATCCATACCTTTCCCATTTTTCCATTATTACAGCAGCAACATATCTGATGTGTTACCTGAAAAGGAGCTTGGAATTCAAACTCTTGCTTTCTGGCCCTGTTGGAGGTGAGGCAATCCATGAAGCCCCAGGAGCCAAATGAACAGTGGCTGCCTCTGTGAGTAAATGCTGCTGGAAATAGGTATTAGCAGGTCTGAGGGACTGGAGTCCTCTCCTGCCAGATGGCTGCCAGGATGTCACTACCCTGTGTGCAGCTTATGGATGCCTTTGTCATTCCTGCCCTGAGGTTTCCTGATGTATTTTTTTAGGCATTGATTTAATTTTGCCTGTTTTAGGTAAATCTTGGTAGAAGTGGATGATTCAACTCAAGAATTGTTTTCTTTAGGGACTGATCATTCTGGCTTGATCTACACTCCTAATTTTCGAGGTTAATCTCTGCAGTCTTCTGCTGGGGAAGGCTGAAGCTTCCACTCTGAAACCTCCTGAGAAAGGACTAACCCTAGGCATTTTGAATCACACACTGTCTGAATCTTTCTCTCTTGATTATGTATGGGACTAAAGAGACTGTATTTCTAATTTAGGCAGTTACAGATGAGGTACCACAAGATGGATGAGGTGATCTAATAGCCTGCTGATACTTCCTGGCCTTGTGCTCCTGCTGTTTCTCTTGCTTCAGCTTGGGTGCTTGTACTAAAATGGAAGGAAACTATCCCAGCAAAACAAATGGAGCCAAGACAAGCTGAGCCCTCTGACTGGGATGAAGGTGGGGACCAGACCTGGTGGCAGAAAGAGGCTTGCCCTGTAAAGTGGAAACACTCAGCTGCAACCGTGACCCTTGACAGCCACCTTCTATCCTTTAACTGGGGGGAAAAGCTGTCTAATTCCATTGCTGCTGGGACTTTCCTCAGTCCTTTTAATGGCAGCAGCAGTGACAGGTGGTGTTGGGCTTCTCACACTGCAGAGGCCTCTAACTGTGCTGACTGATAGGGGCCAAAAGTGCTAGCCAGCAATGTTCCTGAGATAGGAACAGGGATTCCCTCCTGTGGAATTGCACTTGGATTAATGAAAGAAACAGCCAAAAATGTGTCATTATCCTCATGTAGCAGCAGACTCCTGACCTCTGAGATGTCTTTCAGTGTGGGACATCGTCCTTGTTTAGGGCAGATTTTGGGAGGAAACTTCTGAAGTGATCTTTTCTAGAAAGCAAATTCAAGCAGACCCTCCCCCAATGAGTTTGTGAGGGAAATCTCCTTCGAGATAAGTGGAAAAAGCTGTTTATTTAACAAGCAAAGTACTCACAAACATGAAAAAATGAATCACATTAAACAATGGAACCTCTCATTGCTCTGAAGAGATGGCAAATTCAGAGAGAGAGTCCTTTTTGTGGGCTGTAGCTCCGCTTGCTCAGTCTCTTATCAGTCCCTCCTGTGCTGGAAATGCCACGTCCTGGGCCCTGGTGGGTCACAGGGCTCTTGGTGCTCTTCTGGGTGTTCAGTCCAGAGCAGGTATAAACAGTTCCAAGAAAAAGAAAAGGCACAGTCTGGAGAACTTCTCTGCCTCAGCTAGCTAAAAAAACTAGCTAAAAGCAAAGGAGAGCTCTGTCCTGCCGTCTGTCCATCCGCAGACTGCACAGCCCAGGAGAAGGATGCAGGGGAGCAAGTGCAGCTTCTGATAACAAACTGTGCCCTTCTTGTCTCCCCCCTTCACTCTCAGAACCAAGCTTAAAGGTGCAAAACTTATTTCTGGGCTAAACAGACAAATGGGGATACAAGCACCATAAAGGCACCCCAGGACAGACATACTATTAGATGTGCTGCTTGTCTGAGAGGAAAGAAAAGAGCCTCATCTATCAAAATATAAACTCATATAATCATCTTGACAGTAGATGTTGTCATTTATAATGCAGCAGTACTTCTCTAAAGTTAATAAAACTGAAGTCCTTCAGTAAAATTAGCTCTAAGATGTACTTTTTGCCTGATATTTAGAAATTAAACCTCTGCAGCAAAAAGAATAGAGCTTCTGTTCTAATCTGGCATCTCCCTCCATTAACAGTAAATAATAGTGGAACAGGTGGAAAATTTGCATCTTCTTCTCTGACCAGAAAATATCTTATTTTGGATGGAAACTTGTGTATTTTTTCACAGAGCTGTTCTGATTTGTTAGTTTCTATGTCTTGAATCAGAAGTGACTGGCACGATGAGGGAAGTGAGACCTGAGCTATTGTCCAAGTGTCTGGAGTGGAGCCTCCAAGCAGTAGTGCCACAGTGTTTTCCATGCTTATTTGTGATGAATGAATTGGATGAACAAACTGTGAGGGAAAACATATTTGAAATGGGACAGTGAGTGATGAAATTATGGATTTGGCCTTGAAGCCTGAAATAAGAATTTTACATGGGGCCGGAAATCAAAAGTCTGAAGTTTGTATTTAACAGTTCAGGCTTTATTTGAAGTCAGTGATTTTTAGGGGTTATTATCTTTTGTGATCAAATTAGTGCACATTCATACTGCTTGGCAGGGAATGAATTGTGCTGTGGATTACTTCTGGGCTGTGCTGCTGGATTTTTGCAAATCCATCTAGTCCCATACTGTGGAATGTGTGGACAAGGTTCAGGTTTGTGCTGATGGAAATGGAAACCTCTTGCTTTACTGAGTTCAATTTGTTTTCACATGTGGTGTGTTGTCTATCTGGTATGTCTGTTTTATTTATAGCTATATAAATATAATTCTGAAAAAAGCTAGTTGGCAATTTTCACATCAATATTGTGTTTTCAACAGAAAATGGCTTATTAGTCAGCAGAGGCTGCTGGCAAAGCTTTATCATTTGGATCTAAAAATATTTGGTTTTAATGAAGCATTGGGAAATGAAGACTTGGCGTTGTGGTTTTGCTCTTTTTCCTGTAAAATCATGAAGAACTTGATGCATCTGTTAACAAATCGTTTATTGTTAAAAACATTTTGAGTGAAAGTATATCACAGCTGGCTCAGACATTATGTATGCATTATGTATGTGTTATATTTTGTCTGCTGAGACCAGTGAAAAGAAGTTCTTTGTGCATAGTAAGGAAAACTAGATTTGCAAAGGCGGGGGTTTGTTGTTGTGTTTTTGGGGTTTTTTGTTGTCTAGGGATTTAAAAAAAACCCACCCTCGTAAATTTGCCAATATTTTCATTAGATCTGGCAGCTCTTCTTTGTGACTCCAAATTCCAAATGGTGTTCCCTGTTTGCTTAGAGAAAGCAGGGGGCCCACTTCACAGTGTTTGCTCTGAGGCTGGGGCATTGACAGGCAGGCATTTTTCCACATTTTTTTATTATCAACTAGAATAAGCAGTTTAATAACTAGGATTAAACCATCAGATCATGACAGAGCAACATTAGCTGCAGGAACCAAGTTGGAAAGGATTCCAGATGTGATTAGATGAATACCTGCCCCTTAGGGGAAATAGTTAAGTGGGCCTCTGTTTTTATTGGTAAGGTAAATGTTTTTTGGGCCATTCTAGGCAGGTATCCCAGGTCTGCATTTTCCCAAAGATGTTGCAAGTCCCTAGTGCCAAAGAATGTACTGTATTCTAAACCTGAGCCAAAACTGTCTCTCTGATGAAAATCAATGGTTTTGCCAGAACACACAAGATTCTGCTATTGCTTGAGTCATTTACATTTTTGTTACAAATGCAAAAGTGTGTTTATGGCATGCCAGTAGATGAATATTTCCTTCGGGGAAGGGGGAAGTGGGGAAAAGTTGTGATCAGAACCTCTGCTGGAGTGAAGAGTTCTCCCTCTGAAATAACAAAACCTTACTGGTTTCAGTGAGATTAAAAATGATCATAAAGTTATACCTTCCCTTATCCAACATAAGAAAAGAGGTGTTTATGTTTGTCATGACTGAATTTGCAGTATATTCACCTATGGATAAGTACTCAGGGCTGTGAGAGACTATTAAAAATCAGATGCAGGGAAGTGATTTCTGAAATGAGAAAAATACCTCTTATGGATCAAAATATTCTAAAAACTTGTTGGACTGCAGGAGTTCCTTCTGTTAGGAGTGGGAAAATTCTGTCATGCTGTTTTAGCATCAGTGCTGAGAAACAAATTTTTCTCTGTTGTTAACTACTTTGGACCATCCCTGCAAAAGTATGAAGGTACCAAGTAAAGTAACAGTGTAAATCTGGCCCTGGAGCACTGAAATGTACTTACCCCACACACTACACTGCAATAATTCCAGTCTGTGTGATGGCAGATGGATTGTACAAAACTTCACAGTAAACTATCTGTAAACAGCTCTGCTTTCTGCCTAGTCACTGGATAAAAAATGAAATGAACTTAAGGCACCAAGTTAATATTGGTGAAGAAATAAATTGGCAAGTTAGAGTATGTGATCATCTTAAAACATTTCTTCCCTTTTCAGTCTTGAGCACTCAGGCTAATAGTGCAAATGTGCATAAATATCTACAGCAGAATACAGATGTAAAGCTTTGAGAAACTAATTCTAAATATGTCTCTTGAGTCCAGGGAAGTTTTCCAGAAATTACTAAATTTGCACACTTTTATTTTATGAAGTATTTGTTCTACCCCACTTAAATTTAAAGGTTGTGTTGTTGTAACAGTCTAAGGAACCTGGACAACTGTATAAAGGAGGACAAAGACTGGTAAAAGTTTTAATAGTTTCAGTCTCACCATATTTCAGTAAACAGCCTTTTCTGATGGCTCTTCTGGCAGCTTGTTGTGTAAAAGACTTAACCTTTGTTTCCTTTCCCATGTGGTATAGAGGAGAGTTTTAGGTGATTAAAGAACCAGTTGGTGAAGCTCAGAGAGTCCACACAATATGGTACTGCATGAAGATGTTCTTCCCTAAGAGAAGTGTACAGTCCTGAAAGAATCAAAGGAATAAATAGTGGAAAATATTGGGGTTTATAAGTTTGTCTTACAAGACTGGACTACACTGAAGTTTGTCTCTATTTATGCAAGTTCTGTGTTTATCTGTGGCCTGGTACAAAGCTTGCTGAAGTCAGTCTTTGTATGAACCCTGATGGACTTCTGATTAGTGCTCCTAGAAAATTTATTTTGGCTTCTTTTATTGACAAATCTGTGTGTCTGAAGTGAAATTAAACCAGGCCACAGAAAGCACTTTATTTCCATCACCTGCAAGGGAAACAACCACATTTTTTGAAATTCTCTACCTTAATTTCTGAAATCCTTCACTGCTACAGAGCAGAGTGTCTGGCGCTTGTTCCAAAGAGTGAAGCTCCTCAGGTGTAACACTCAGGATGATCTTAGTGAGGAGTGTGTGGGGGGTTTGCTCACTGGAGATTACAAAAAGAGCCACTGGATGTGGGTCAGGAGATGGCTGTGTGGCTGACAACAGGTGTTCAGAGAAATAAAAGGAAAGCAAGGTACAGCAATGTTCATCTTGACTGACCCCAAGAATGACCCTGGCCCTTTTGGCAGTGCGGTTTTCCCCAAGAAATCCCCTCTGTGGTTGTGGGAAAAGGTAAACCTTGCAAAGGTTTCTAAACAAGGTCTCTCAGAGCATGTCAATGATATGCCATATTTTTTGGAGCTAGACCAGGTAAAAATGGAGAGGTCATCAGAGGTTGCAAGAAGGTATTTTTACAGGGGGTAAGTCAGTGACTTAAGGGTGAAAGAATTGCTGCAGAGCATAACAAAGTGCTTCAAAGGCAGGTCTGATAGACTTCTGCTTGGACCTCATACAGGGGCATCTGCTGCCAAGGAAGGGCAGCCTTATTTGAAGGCCCAAACATGAAATGAGCTTTGGAAGAGGTGGCACAAGCTATGTAGATATTTTGTTTGTAATTTACGTTTTTACCCCCTACCTATTCTTCACTAAAGTATTTCAGTCTTCTGAGTGCCCCCAGGCCTTGCAGAAGACTAAGTGGCTATGATAAAAAATGAGATCATGACAGAAATGAAGTAATCCTTTTTCTTTTGTCTTTCTCTGCATTTCTAGTGCTTCCAAAAGAAATATTTAGGTTAAAAAAGCAAACAAAACCTCCCATCCCAGGTCTGTAGGTGAAGTAGTCTTTCATATTTTTGTTACTATTTGGTTACAGTTCCCCCCACACCTGTGGCTTTAATGAGGCTTGAAAAAAATGTAGGAAAAACATCAATATGCTTCTCAGTCTGAAGGAAAGCATTTTGTTTTTTCAGGTTGGTCTGGAGCCTGTTGCTGTTGATGAGCCCTTTCAGTGGGGTTTGGATCAGGCCCTTTCTTATTTTTCAGGTGTGCTGGGAAAGGGAGTGCAAATACACGTGGGGTGCTTGGGGGTTGACTTTTAAGAGGAGTTTTTGCCAGACCAAGCTGCTTTAGACCCTTGGCACAGAGGATGTACCTTTTGCTCCCAACTTTACAGTAAGTTCATGGCAGAAGCCATGTGAAGAAAAGGAGTCAGGGAAAACCCAAGTGCAGGAGTGTCTGACCTTTTCTGCTGCTCTGGAGCTCCTCTCTCTTTGCCCCCTGACACCCCACACTTCCTGGGGTGATGGTGTGATACTTTCACTTGGGAACTTGCATGAAAGTTGAAGTCAGGCTGATAAAGATGTGGAAAAACCCTTCGAACATGAAAATTTCAGCTTTTTTGATTAATTGAAGCTATTCAGCTGTTCTTTTATTTTTGACTGTACCTTGTTTAATGCTTGGAAAAAAAATGAAGAAACTGCCTTTTTCTTCTTGTATGTCCTGACTTTATATAGGCACCTGCTTACAATAATTTATAAAGATAAACCAGTCAATGTGAGGTAATTTTAAAAAGGCCTTCCCTTTTTTGATGCTTTTGTACTTAAAGCCTCAGCTATGATGTTTTCTTCCAGCTGGGATTGATATGGATGCTTTTGTCTCAGAACAGATACCCAAATACCAAATTGTTGAACAGATTTCTCCTTTGGAAATGTCACTGTCACTTGAAAATACCATGTGTACAATGCAGCTGTCTGATTTCTTAGGATCACAAAGATGCAAGACCATGTGAAGCCTATAAACAAGCTTGTAACTCAGTGCATAAAATTCCAATGTTTATTTCTAATGTTTTGAGATTCTCCTTTGCTGTAGTGTGTTTGCTTGCAAAACCTCCCACCCTTCAAGTGATCATGTTGAATTTTGTAGCTTTTGTCATCCTTTCTGTTCACATACTCTTCTACAAGCCTGAATTATGCAGTACATTTTTATTGTCAAACTTGTTCCTGCTTTTTAGTGTTTAATCTACTTTTTTTTTGCCCACTACCACACTGTTGCATTTTTGTGTTTTTTTCATCTCTTTTTCTTCCTTCCTAGCAAGTTTTGTTTTGCTTTGCTTTTTCTTTTGATTGCCCACTCCTCAGATGTGGACTTCTGAGTTTCCCATTCTGAACTGCCACTGAGACACGTGTTTTTAACACATTCTTGTTGTCATTAAACAATTCTTCATGGCTAATTCAGCAAAGAGGAGGAACTGACTGGCTGCTGTTGGTGTTGATGAATATGATGACTGTATCAGTTTGTCATCTGGCATAGCCATTGCCCTCCTCTTCAGTTGGTGCTCATTTCACTTTGTTCTGTTACACAAGTATCAATATGTGATGTTTTTTGGTCAGGTTTCACCAAAAGAGATCTTTTGATAGAGAAAAAAAAACTCTTCTTTGCTTTAGCTCTGTGTGTACTGCAGCAGCAGCTTGTGATATTGTGCTGAAAATTCTGTAGTCCAAACAGATTTGCTTCAGATCAGTGACAGCATAGCAAATCTCCAAGGAATATTCATGACCAGATGACACCCTCACCAGAACCAGATTGCCACATGAGAAGGCCTTTGGCTCCTGGAGATGCTGTTTTTATAGAGTGAGACCTAGATGCATTTAATGCTCATCTCCTCTGGTCAGGAGGAGCTGGATTTCAGGGGATCTGAGCCTTGGTCACTGCATTTCTCAAAGAACACAGCACAATACCTGCATCTTCTTTTCCAGCTGGAGTTGGCTTTCCAGCTTCAGCTGGAGCAGTGTTGAGGGGATTGCCTCCCAGTGGAAGCAGCTGCTCTGCTGCAAACCAGTGCACTGAATTAGCCCAGTGCTTCCAGAGAGAAAGTGCAGAGGCTAGCACAAGAGCTGATCAGCATGGATTTTGTTATCATTAATAGATTCTCCCTCCACCCCCCACCCCTTTAGGTCTTAAATGCACTTGCTGGAAGAAGGAAGTTTAGAAAACTGCAACCTTCCTGCTTTTGCTTCTTGAATCTTCCAATTGTTGCTGCTGGCAAGACAGCCTAGAGCCCTGCTCCAAAATGACTGGTGCTACCTCTGGAAATGTATGTTTGCCCTTTTTTTGGGGCATTCATCATAGCCTTAGCCTAGTAATGGTCCTGTGGATGCAGTGGGGAAGAAAAAAGAATAATCATTCTTTTTTCAAGTCAGTGGGCCTTTCAGCAGGCATTGGAAGGTATGTAAGTATATTCCCAGTCTCTGTGTGACCAGAGGAGCTTGGGAGATGATCAAATGCATTGCAGTTCAGAGTGTCATTATATGCTTAGAGCCAAGCTTAGTACCTGCTGTATATAAAACCAGGTCTTCTGTACAACCCATGGACTCTCAAACTCTGCCCAGAATACCAGACCTGAAGGATGTATAATGTGAAGCTTTTCAGTGTGTTTGGCTCAGCCACACCTGCCTTTGTAGATAATCTCCAGAGACAAATTCAGTCATCAGCAAACTTGACTGCTGCACTTTGTGTCCTTTTGTTGCTGCCCGTAGTGAGAGGGCCTGCAGGATGACCACTGCTCTTCACCTGTCTTTGTGGCACTGGTGAGAGCTAGAAAGGGCACTCTGAGCTTTTTGCAGCTATGCATTGCTTCATTTTCTTCCTGCAGCAGTTGAAAACTGCCTTTTACTTTGATCTTAGCACCAGGGAGGGGACAAAATAAACAGTGTTGGACTTGTGTGGGACTTTCTTGTGAAGTCAGAGAACGTTAATTGCTCGTAAAAAATGTTTTCCCTCACAGTGGGAAACCAATTTTTCTTTATAAATGGTTTCTCTGCTTTCAAATGGTGAGTAAAGAGAAACTTGTAGAAGGACAGAGGTGTGGCATCACTCAAAGATCTGTAGTATGACATCAAGGTGCATCACTAGTAACTGTTTCTTCTCACAGCTCTTAGACACTCATAGAATTGTTTAGGTTGAAAAAGACCATTAAGATTGAGTCTGACCATTAAGCCAGCACTGCCAAGTCCACCACTAAACTATGTCTCTTAAGTGCCACACACATAAGTCTTTTAAATACTTCCAGGGATGATGACTCAACCACTTTTCTGGGAAGAATATTCCAGTGTTAGAGAACCGTATTGGTGAAGAATTTTTTTCCAATACCATTCTAAACTAAAAGTGGAGAGATTTAGATTAGATATTGGGAAGAAGCTCTTTACCCAGAGGGTGGTGAGGCCCTGGCACAGGCTGCCCAGAGAAGCTGTGGCTGCCCCATCCCTGGAAGTGTTCAAGGCCAGGCTGGATGAGGGCTTGAAGCAACCTGGTCTGGTGGAAGGTGTTCCTGTCCATGGCCAGGGGATTGGAATGAGTGATCTTTAAGGTCCATTCCAACCCAAACCACTCTATCATTCTAAACCTCCCCTGGCACAACTTGAGGCCATCTCCTCTTGTTCTATTTCTCATTACTTGGGACAAGAGACCAGCACCTATCTCACTGCAGCCTCCTGTCACATAGCTGGAGAGAGTGATAAGAAGACAAGAAGTGATTTCTGGGTGCCATCAAAGGATCTCTGCTTGTGTCAGGCCCTGTCCAGACTTGTGAAAGTGTTAAAAAAAACCCAAAATACTCAGCCATTTCTTTGTGAAACTAAGGAAAAGCATCAGACTGCTGGGCTGTGGAGGGTATCTCAAATGACAGAGTGAACTAAAATCAGCTTGCAGAAGAGGGAAAATACAAAGCATATAGTCAGGACATTGCAGAGGCTACTCAGTTCCTACTTGTGCTAAACAATGGTAGCTCTTCTCTGACTTTGCATCTTTAGTCTTCCAAGACACAGCATGGAACAGTGACACAAGGTTGATGGTTTGTGTAGTCAAAAGCTTATGATAGGGTGTGTTGGCATGTGAATTCATTAGCCATTTATCTATTTTGATACCCAGCCACACAGTGTATCTGCTCTTGCTGTCTTTTGTCTTGTAAATGTGAGGAAACTTGTGGCAAATATCCATGAGGCCAGAGCAGGAATATGGGCAGGTTTGCAGCTTACCTCATGTAGTGGAAACTCATATACTTCTGTACCAAAATATGAACTAGTTTCATCCCACCTAAAAGGTGCAGATAGAAATGAAAACTTCTAATTCTTTGGCTTTCAGCACAGTCAGTAATTACAGTGTGAACAGGTGAAATACCAGATGTGGCTTCACTTTTTGTTTATAATTCTGAAGAGTTTAGGCATTTTCAAGAAAGATTTACATGAAGAACATAGATAAGTAAATAAATGGAGAGAGTATATGATTAATGTTTTTAAAATAGTAAATGCTTCCCATTTGTAACATTCTTGAAACAGATCAGTCATGAGGACTTTGTTTTTCTTTCTGCTTTACAAGGCTGTCTGTGTTTTGTTTATTTACTGTACAAATTTATGTTCAATGCCTCCTTTTCTATTTAATCCACGGGAGAGTTTTGATCATTAGACTGCATTAATACATAT
>VXBC01005922.1:23511-74967 GCA_013399945.1 Ploceus nigricollis | reverse complement strand
TGCATTAATACATATTTAATTAAATAATTTAAAAATAAATATATACATATGATAAATTAATCTAAGGGAATGAAACATTAAATAACATTAACCATTTAATCCTTTTAATATAATTATTAAATGAAAAGGAATTAACAAAATTAATAATGGCAAAGCAGGAGAAGGAAATCACATGTGTGAGATCCAACATAATGTTAAGAAAAGGACCCACACAGGATCCACACAGTTTCACTATTTGGAAGCTGCTGCAGGCACAACTAACACTGCAACAGATCCATTCTATGACCATGAATGTTTATTACTGCTTACCACTGTCCTTATCTGTTTCTGCTCCTCTTGCACTATGTCCAGAGCAGTGAAAAAAAATGTTATTTCTACCTTTCACTGTTTCTGCAGATTGTGATTCTGTCAGAGATAGAGTGGCTGTAAGGAGTTGGCATCAAGGCAGGCTTAGCAGTTTGAACAAGCAACAGGAGCTCATCTTGTGACTGTTTCAAGCAAGGCAGTGGAAATGGGTCAGCTGTGTTGACCAAATTGGAAGTGTTTAAATGTGAGTAAATGAAGTGGCTAAGAACATTTGAAATGCAGTGAGGAGGCAAATGGAGTTGGAAGGAAGAGGTGTTTTCTAGCAAAGTTCCATAGCACCAATGGATTGGTTGCCATTTCAAGTTAGATGGGACTTGTTCAGAATGGCTAAGTCTGGATAAAACATGAAACTTTTGGGGAATTTGAAATATGTAAACACAAGCTTGGTTACAGTCTGGCTGGAAGATCAATATTCCAGTGTTCTCACTGCAAAATGAAAAGTCCCGAGATTTTGAGTACCAGTTTGATATCTTTAGTGAGCTGCTTCTAACTCTTTGGAATTATACTTTTGCTTCCAAATGTTTGATGAAATAGAGTGGTTTTGGAAGAAGCAGTTCAGCTTTGTAGTAATCCTATTTTAATAAACCCAGAACAACAGCAGTGATCTTGAATCTCTCAGACAAACAGGATTAGGAATTTCTTCAAATAAAAGAAAGAAATAAATGAAGATATAATAATAAATAATTAATAAATAAATAATAAAATAAATAAAAGATAAAAGAAATAAATAAATAAAAGAAAGAAATAAATTTCTTCAAATAAAAGTAAGTACATGTTTGAAACAAGTGAATATTTACTTTTTGTATCTCTAATTAGAAGACAGAAGAGATTAGAAGATTAGAAGATTCTGCACTAAATGTAGGTTATCACACACTTTTAGACACTCAGTTCCATTGAAGCATTCTTGATTTATTTTTATATTCATATTTTGAAAGCAAAATAATGTTGCAATTGCTGTTGGCACTGCAGTGGGATCTCTGGCCTGTTCTTGCCTCTGCCAACAGGTAATTTTGTGCTGCTACTGTAAGTCTCAGTTTTCCTCACCTCTAAAGGAGATGATGGTACTGAAATGTGTTGGTAGCAGAGGTGGAAACTCAGCATATAAGATGGCTATTATGGAACAGTCAGCTTTAGTACAGGTCCAAATGCTGCATCTGAATAACTTTATATTGCAGAGATGAGTGTGTTAGAGATTGTCACTTATGTAGTGAAATTAGATGGATTTGATTGTGTGATTCAGTTGCAGTAGGTCTGCATGGGGAAAAGGTGTCTTGAGATAGTGATGGGCATGATTCAGAGTGCTGATCTGCATTGAGGTGGGAATGTTTCAATCTGGCACAAAGAGGTTCCTACTCCAGCCTTTCTGTCACCACTCTTGCCCAAGTCCTTCAGCATTCAGATGCAAAATCTTAGAACTTAACCCTCCCAGATCTGACTGGTGTTAGTTCACTCTCTCATATATTCCCCTCCACTCCTACAAAGTTCATAGTGTTGAAAGTGAGTCTTGGATTCATCTTGCTATCAAAAGGTGCAAGCCATAAAGCTCAGATTTAGGGGCTTGAAATTCTTTTAGAGCCGTCCTGTGTCTGGCAATTTGTGTTCCTTCGGGCTTGACAGAATTTTTTTGGCAGTTAAATTTTCCCTCCCTGTGTTTTGCCCTGAGATTCAGGTTCAAATAAATCTGAAATGTGGACCAGAGTTCAGTCCAAGTGAGTGAGTTTCCCATGGTTTCTGTCTGAAATAATAAATCCTTCCTTGGAGAGAGAAGGGCAAACCTCCATTTGGTTCATCCAGAAGATTTGCAGATGCTTTACAAACCTGGGTTTAATTTGGGGTTTGCAAGAAAGCCCTTTCCTATTTCTTCTATTCCTGTTTCAGCTCTGGGGTATAACCCTGCCTGTGTCAGAGTTAACAGGAGTTTTTCACTCCCATTTGTAGCAAAGGCAGGATTTTCACTCTGAAGTTCTGCCTGTTTCTGTTTATTGCCCTTACAGGCCAAATACTGAGTTAGTAAGTATACTTAGTGAAGCACCTATTGATTTCAAGGCAGAATTTCAAAACCTCAGGATTCCATGCTATTCCTCTTAACTCTATTAAAATTGGAAATGTATTAGCTATCAAATGACCCAATAAATGGCAAAATTCAATTGAGGAAGTGTAGCTCACTGAGGGCACATACATTCCTGGATATTTTTATTTTTTCTGTGTTTTTAAAGAAGATGCTTTGGCTGCCTCGAAAAATTCTCATGCCTACTACCCCAGAACTTGTTTTACCATCTATACACACAGTACATCTTATGCCTCCTGATTTTACAAAAAAAAACCTGGTGTTGTTCTGCTCTTTGACCTGCAGCCTTCTGTACCCCGTAAACTGGAGCAAAAAAAGCCTGTCTAATCGATCCTTATTTAATAAACAGTGTTATCAATGCCTTTGAGACAGCTGTGTGACATGGGGACATCAGGACATTTGCTGGCTTGCCTTAATTGGTGTGGCAACGTTGTTTTTTGGCCTGGCACAGCAGATCGAAAATTGAATTTACAAAATCAAACTGTAGTTATCTACATTCCTTGATGTCCTCCCAGGTGAGCTACTGGGCTTCATGCTAATAACTTCTAAAGCAAGCAAACTTCAGCTAATTACGTGCTAGTTTATTCTCCCTTGCTAAATTTTGGCAGGTTGCTTCTGTAAATTATGAAAAATAAATGTGAAATATGCAGATGTCTTTTGTTTGAAGCAGATGTTTGGTCCGCCTTGCCAGAATCTAATCAGCTGTTTCCCCAGAGTTTTTTTGTTTCTCCCCCCACCCCCAATATTGTCCAAGAGTTTATGAAAACACGAAGGGTTGGGGGACTGTAGAACAATAGGACATTGCTTTATTTTCCAGCTACCAGGCTTCAAGGTTACTCAAGGTAGATTTTTTAGGCAGTTGTCTTCGCTGGCTAAAGTCACAGCAGATGCTGGCACAGGGCCCATAAGGCACAGTGTTGTCTGAGGGCAGAATTTGAATGCAACCTTGCCTGTCACGGGGGAGGTGGTGGTGAGCTGGGAAGGAGCCAGTGAAAGCTGGCTTTGAAGTCCTGGTGGTGCTGGGTGGCCAAGATGTGTGTGCTTCCCCCACAGGAGCCTCACAGACAGGGCAGGTAAAGATCTCCAGGGGTGCAGAGCAGCTGTGTTAGAGCCAAGGTGGGTGGCAGGATCTGTTCCCTTCCTTGCTGCCCCAAACCACCCCTCTCCATGCCCTGTTGCCTAAGGGCTGGCATGGGAGGAGGATGGATTGGCTGGTGTTGTGCCCCACGATGTCTGGCTGGGCTAGAGGGAGGCTGGCAGGGGTGTCTTAGGGCTTTGTTGGCTTCTCAGGCAGCACCACCCTTGTCAGCAGCACAGGGTCTGCTCTGTCTGTAGCAGCAAGGGGCTGTGGCATGTTACAGGTATCTCTTGGAGCCAGGTGGAATGAGCTCTCAGAGATATGTAACACACCCAAAATAGCTCAGCTACTTCAGATGGCTTAAAAAACAGCAGGATGACTTCTGTGGTAGTGTTAGAAACATAAAAGTTTTAATAAAGAGCAAAATAACAAATCTCTTAGCAGAGAAAAAGGTGAGCCAGGGTAGGAAGTCCCTTGCCCTGCTAGAAACACTTCACAAAAGCGATTTACTTCTTTTGTGCTCTTCTTTTTCTAGAGGATTCCTTAGGCAGGGCCTTTTGGCTTCTGTCCAACTGGCTATNAGAGTGAACTAACACCAGTCAGATCTGGGAGGGTTAAGTTCTAAGATTTTGCATCTGAATGCTGAAGGACTTGGGCAAGAGTGGTCATGGAAAGACTGGAGTAGGAACCTCTTTGTGCCAGGGATTGCTAGGGAATTTTTTTTTTACAGTAAAACTGAAAGGGGAGAAAAAACATTGCAAATTTTTATTAACTTCTTTACATTTAGAGTTGGAAGAATCTGGGTTTGGTCCTTCCAAACTCAGCAGAGAGTCACAGGTTTTAGTTAGTTAGATATGGTTAATAAGTAAGTATTATATAGTGAGTAAGTAGCTCTTTAAAATAGTATATTAATGTAATATAGTATAGTTTTAATAAAGCAAGTGTTCAGCATTCTGAAGCCTTCTGATCTGGAGCCAGAGATCATCATTCCATCGTTGGGGATCGTCTTTTACAATATGGGCTGCCTCCTGTGCTCTCCTGGTTATCACAGCTGCTGGAAGTAAAGCCCCCTCCACAAGTCTGATCCACACTATGCCTCATACTTTTCTCCTGGCTTGAGTTTTAGTTTGGACTTGCAAGACACAGGTGTGCTGACACAGCAGCTGTACATCCCTTGCTATGACACTGCACCCTCCCAAGGAGCATTTCTGTCTCAGCAGCAGCATTTACTAGTTAGGTACCAATATAAAGTGCAGAAAATGCTCCAGATGAAGATTCCCCAAACCTTGAGAATCATCATCCTTCCTGCTGTTAAAGCTCCAGCAGGCTCATCAGAAGTTGAGTATAATAGTAATTATTTTTTCAGTAAATGCTGAACACCTGCTTTGCACTTTCTGTTAAGGCTTTCACAGCATTTGATTGTGCCTGGATTTAAAGTTCCAGCCCTCCTACAGGTTAAGTATCAATTTCCCCACTTTGCTTATAGGGAAACAGACACAGAAATTGGCAAAGTGATGTTTTCTTAAAGGGAGAAAAGATAAGTTTTGTGTTTAAAAGACTTTAAGGGTGTAATGTCATCCTGATGATACTAGTCCATGTCACAATTGTCACAACCTTCTACTGGACATATTTTTGCAGCTGCCATCAGGCTTCTCTTGTGGGTCAGCAGAAAGGCAGATATTTCTGCAGCACAAAGTTGGGATTTGGCTCTGTGTGTTCAGAGCACTTCCTGTTTGAGTGGATCTGCTGATCAGTTCCAAAATCTCTACTTTTACCTCAGGTGCTGGAAGATGAATGGCTGTCTCAGATGATAACAAATGAGCATCTCTAGCAGCCAAGAGGTACAGAACAGTAGGCAACTTCTGAGCAATCAGCACTTCAATATTATGGTCCTACTTATTTTTTATCATGGCTGAAGCACAGATCAAGAGTCTGTTGTGATAGGTGCTTTGGAAGCAATTAAAATGAATAGTCCTTTCCCTGGGGACAGAGGTCTTGAGATTGTGGCAAGATGCTCTTTACTTGTAAATAGATTGCTGGAGGGAAGGATAATTCACCAGTGTAAGACTGCTAGGCATTTTTTTTTTACAATAAAACTGAAAGGGGAGAAAAAACATGGCAAATTTTTATTAGCTTCTTTACATTTAGAGTTGGAAGAATCTGGGTTTGGTCCTTCCAAAAGCAATTATTTAATCTGACTTTATCATCAAGGAATATTATTTTTTTAAAAAAATGAATCCTCATAAGGCAGCATGAATATATAGTCTTTTGATTATTCAAAAATTGTACAAATCAAAATAAATTTGCCTGAGCTATTTAAAATAATTAACCTTTGACAAACCTCTCTCTCTGGTAATGGCGTAGTAACTATATGAATAAAAGATAAGTCATGATATTCAATGAATTACAATATTCATCCCATAAATTACAGGATAAGATAACAGCATAATCTACGTTTTTATAACTGCAAAAGGTCCTGAACAGTAGTCCCTGTACTCTTCAGGTTATTTTCTCTTCTGTTTCTTTGAGGTGTGTGACACCTCTTGTATGAGGGGCTTCCAAAGTGATGTTCAGTGATGTTTTGTCAGTGCTCACAAAGGATCCAGGACTTCCTTCCCTGCTCTGGAAGGGAGTCTGTGCCTGAATGGGAAACCCAGGCTACAAAGGGATTTTCCTGAATTGTAACACTAAGTGCAAATTATGATCCTGGGAGTCTCCTGCTATATAACCAAGTACAATGCCAATAAACCAGGGGTGTAAACCACATGAGCATATGGACAAAATATGGTCTGAATGGCATGATTATGCTTCTCAGGCCATAATGAATTCATCCCAAGGTGCAACTGTGCATCTGTTGTTATAGTTTTCATGATAGCAAACACTACAGTTAAGGTTGCAGTTTAATTCAAATTATAGCCACCTGTTTCCATTCACTAACAACTTTCTTAAAAATTATTCCTTCTGGACTGACTCAAATCAGTTTTAAAATGGTCATTCATTTATATATTTATTTGGGGGAAAAATATGCTTGATTTATAGAGCAGGTAGGCTGAAAGACACTCCCTTCCTGCTCCCTCATCATCATTCCAACCCTGTTGATTGTCACCAATGCATTTCCTTAAAAATAAATCAGATCCTCCTGCTTTTGAGGGACTGATCCAGCTCGCATTGATTTTTTGGTGAATACTGCACTGGGCTTTCTGAGGCTCACTTTGTGGCTGCTGGCAAGGACTAATACAGGTCTGATTACTGCATATGAAGCTTTAGGTGCTTAGAAGTCTTGTCAAGACCAGTTTTCTACTATATTTTCCTGCTTGTGTGGTCAATAAGCGTTGCTTACATGGCATCCTATCTTTCTTTAGCTGGGAAAAATCCAAACCACAGTCTTTATAGACTGGAGATAAAATGCAGGATGCTTGATTCTTGACAGCTGATACCAAGGAAGGTAAATTTCTTTAAAGCAAGTGTATCACTCCTCTGGGTTTTATGAGATACCAAAAGGCTAAACACTATGATCAAAAATTTTAAAATGGCAACAGAGGGGAATCTAGGTTTGGGTCTACAGACATCATGTTCTCTTTCAGTGTCTATCTTAAAATCTTCTAATGCACAAGTCAACTTTGCAAATGTTTAAGTTAAACAACTTTGCAAATGTCCAAGTTAAGGTATGCAAATATTAAAGGAGGGTCTGCTACTCATCCTTAAAACAGAGATCAATATCAGTGATACATACAACATTTTGAAGTGTGAAGGACCCTGAATGTGATAGACTCCCAACAAATGTTTATGGAGCAACATAATTTCTTAGCAAGTGTCCATAGTGTATCTGTTATTGAATGTTGTCCTTGGTGCTTTCATCTGAGTGGGGTAAATGACACCATGATTTCAGGTTTAGTTTGGATGTGGCAGTATAGGGAGCTCTTTGGTGCACCTCTGCATTGGGTTTCCTTGCAAGCCCTCTCCTGACAGCTGTGTGAGTGCAGGAGGGAGATTGCACTGTTCTTCATGAAAAACTAACTCACCATGTCACAGTCAGCTCCCTCTGAGGGGCAAATGCTGACCCCAGCCTGCAGCCTGAAGGGCCAAGTTAGTCTCCACTTTAATCCACAAAGTTTGGTAAGGAAAAAAAAAAATTCCTTCTCTTGAGACTTCAGAGCATTGTCCCTCCTTTTCTCTGCCTGCATGTTGCTTACTGCTACTCTGGAAATGAATGCACAGTGCATTAGAGTGCACAAAGTCACAGCAGAGGGTTTCTTTTACTTCTGTGGTATGTTCCTTTTACTTCTGTTATGTAAGTGGTCCCACTCACAAGGGACAAGGAAGTTCTCCAGTGCACACAGAGTGCCTCCTTCTTATGTAATAGCGTTGTTCAGCTTTTATAGATGTATAATCCAAAACTTGAGAAGGGTACTCATACCCTTACGCTTTCTCAGCAAAGGGGAAGCTGATAAAAGACTTGCCTGCAGCCTCACAGCAAGGCAAGGGCAGACTTGGGCTCAGAACTGAGATCCCAACCCTACCCTAACCCCTCCTCAGTGCTGGCTCTGCTGCCCTCAAGGCTGTCCATGCCTGGGAAGGTGAGAGCATTGATGGGCTGTAGTGCACCAGCTCTGTGAAACCTCTGCCAAGTGCACAAAAACAGCTCCATTTGGCCAAGTGACTCCACTGTCATTGTTACAAGCAGGGGCAGCTGCTGTGGTAGAAATTGCTGGAGATAGTAGCAAAAGACTGTGTTTTGTTTAGGGTTTCAAAAAAAAAAAAAAGAAAAGTGTAAAGTTGCTGCTTGAAATTAGGACTTGCACAGCGTTTTTGTTGATTTGCTCTCTCTGTCAGCATGTTTTCTACCAGAGTCCTGTTCTCTTGGGTGGGACAGAGAAAGATGCTGGCAAGATGGGCAGATGGATGGCAAGCTGCCACTCAGCCTGGAGCTTTGCAGTCCACAGCTACCTGGACCCAGAGGGCTGCACGTGGCAGGATTTGAAGCCGAAAAGAGAAAGTGAACTTTCAGTGACTCATTTCAAATAACTTTTTTTCCTTACCTTTGTTAAAAGGTGCCTCAGTTGAAGGTTGTATTATGACAATTAAAAAGAGGCATTGATATAATTACGTAGTAATTGCAGTAAATTATCCAGATGAAATCATTAAGGCAGCTTTTTCTATTATTGCTGCTTAAGGTAGATGTCTTATTATATATATTTGGAAGAGAAGAAAAGAAGAATTCTCTTGCAGCTTTAGTATTACTAAAAATAAAGGAAGATTGTGCTCTTTTGCTGCTGCTTACTGACACTGTCAAGCATAATGTGAGTGGCATGGAACCAAAGAAAAGTGTGTTCTTCCCTGAGCCCTAACTGAGTAGCATTATAGCTCATTTTATCAGGCTCTCAGTTTGTGAAGTGCCCTTTTTCTTCTTGAACTTGCAGGCAGAGGAAACTATTTACTTCACAGGATAAGGGTATTTTTATGCTTATGAGTTAGCCATTTGCAGAAAAAAAAATGTTATTTACATAGATGAATTCATAGGGGAGGACATGAAATCGACCACTTTCCTTTCTTTCCTCGTGGAAATCTTGTGTGGATGTTCTTGTTTTCCATTAGGGATGTAAGAGGAAAGAAGGGGGAATATTGCTTCAGTCTGTCCCTCTCAATAGGCTTTTTACAAGGGTGCAGAGTCCAGAATGTCTGCTGGTGGCAGTGATACATCTGATTTCCAAGATTTGGTGCACAGCAAAATATTAACAATGATGCAACTTTTGCATTACTTCATTCTTGCTTATTCTTTTGCATGTATTTATCCATGTTTTCAAGGCAAACCAGCAGTGTCTCACTCAGGGGATTGGTAATTGGATAGAGAGCCTTTCACCTCTGGGTCAGGAGTTCAGATTTGTTACAGGTCAGTACTGCCTGGGAGTTGCTATCATGTGACAGCTGCTCAATGGCCCTTTCTGAAATTGAGTTGGTGGTCCCAGTTCACTGCCTTGAGAGCAGGTGTCCTCAGCACAGATCAAACCAGAGGGTGCCAGTGCAAAACCAGTCATTGGTAAGAAAAGAGGAATTGCACTTGGGTGTAATGCTCACGGTTTGCATGAACTTAAGAAAAAAAGTCAAGGGAGCAGACATGTCTAGATCCTCAGCTGGTGTGGATTTGGCATAAATAAATGAAGTGTAGTTGCAGTGATCTCACCAGCTGATTAAAACAGAACTCACTGTGGTTGGACTGTTTTAGTAATCTACAGGTTACTGACATTACAGTAATATTTTAAGTAAAGATGAAAATTATCAATCCAAGTACCTTAGAAACAAAATCACATTTAAAACAAATTCAGGCTTCCTGAAATTTGGAATAGCACTAATTCTTCCATCTTGTGATACCCTGAGATAACCATACAGTTATGGTTAATGGATTTTACTGTTTGTTGTCCCAAAGGAGGTGAAATTGGATTTCAAAGATACATTAGTCTCCAACTTTTAATGACTCTCTGCTTTTAATGGCTTTGCCTGTGCTTCTGCCAGGGCAGCAAACCCAGGCAAGCAATTCTGAATTGTTGAGGTGTGGTGATGGAAGAGGTAAAGACTTCCACCAAGGAAGCTCCTAACACTAGGGGACCAAAAATATCTCACAAAACTTAAAAAACCCCCAAACTTCTAGAAGTTAAGAAGTAGTTTAGTTATCTCTGGTATCACTGAAGTCTTGTTTAAGAGGAGTCTCAGTCTTGTCTGACGTTGTCCAAGAGAAAGTAAGAGAACCATTTGCTCTAGAAAAAAGTATTTCTATTATGCTGAGATTTTGCTGTAGCATTTCAAATCTGAGTTATTTTGGTACTTATTTCAACAGGAGCAATACAATAGCAAGGGTGTCTTAATTTTGTCATAGAAGTGAGCCTGAAGTGAAATATTTATAAATTCTCCAAAGTAATTCTGTGCTTTAAAGGGCATATTCTCTGTTTGTACAGGGTGCATCATGGAAAGAAGTTCAACTTCTTTGAAATGCAGACTTCAGCCTCACAGAGTAGTGAATAGCACTTCCATTGCTTTAGGCTTAAAAATGATGGAGACAGAAAAGTAGCCTCTTCTCAGTAATTGCTTTTCTTCATAATGTCTAACTTATATTCTCTTTCTTTGAATTAACTATTCCCATGTCTGGTATAACATAGGGAGCAGGCTGACACACTGTTGTTGCTTTTTCTTACCTCAGAGCTGCTAGATGAGGGGACAAAAAGGCAAGCAAGAAAAAAGAGAGAGGATTGAAATTAGGATAGAGGATAGAATGGGTGGTGAAATGACATTTTTACTGATTCAGTCTGTGCTGAATGATTTAGTCTTATTTTCTGTGCACCCCTGGTTGTTGGTTATGGACAAGGACTAGAAGACTTGCCAGATGTCTTAAAAAAAAAAAAGCCAATTATCAAAGTGTTCTAATCCTCTCTAGTGTCAGATTCCTTCACAAACTTGTACCTTGTGTCATTCATAGCTTACTGACTTAGTATGTTGTTTGTTTTTCAAAGTCTGACCTGATTTACTGTCTAGTAACAATTAGGGCCATGATGATACAAATACAGTGTTCAAAGACATTTGCTTCAAAAGGATCAGTTTCAGTATTTACAGAGCTGAAGGTGGTGGGATTCACCTACAGATTAGTCCAGCCGTTAGAAAAGGAGGCAAACACTGCTTGTGCAAATACTTTCGCTACATCTAAATTGAATAAACCGAAGCTTTGGAAGAAGGAAGGGTAAAAATTCCAGCTGCCTCTTTTCTTTCTAGCTGAAACTTGGAGGTACAAGGGTGTAGCTAAGCTTACCTTATTCAGTCACCCAGAAAAAGACACCACTTGAATGCACTCTCTGAATGGAAGGCACAATGGTAACAGCGACGTCACACAACAGAATGGCTTCTGCCAAATCGCCTTAGCCTTTCTGCATGATCATCAGCATCAGCAATCTGTTAACCAGCCCTTTCTCCAGGCTTTGCTCTAGCAGTATGCTTTAATTTGAGATTACCCTTGCACATACACAAGAAACAAATAAGTCTTGGGGGATGGTTTAAAGAGGGAAAAAAAAACACGACAAAAGAAATGTCGCAATCCAGAAGAGCCAAATATTGGAAGGTGAAGGGGAGATTAAAAAGAAATTGCCTGTTACAGAACTTCATTAAAGCCATTTATTGGATTTGTAATGCCTAACAGTCTTCTGGCTCCAGAGTTTTTTCATATAGGGGGTGGATAAGGGCACATTTCACTTTCATTTGCATTCTTGATCCCTGCTGCTCTGTTTATGGCATTGATGCTATTCATACAGTCTTTGCAATATTAATTTTTAATTTATGATGCTCATTAGGAGACACTTAAAACAGAACAATTATCATTTATCTTGATATATTATTTACTAAGACTTGCTGTCATGGTTAGGGACCTGTGATTAGTGGGAGGGGAATAAAAAGCAGTTCCAAAAGGTGCTTGGCTGAATGGACTGAGTCTGAGGAAATGGTTGTCACCACCGAAGGCCTGAAGTTCTGATGTCTAAGCAAGACACTTGCAGCACCTAATCAAAACTCAGGAGGAACCTTTGAAGACAAGACTGGGACAGTGCTTAATGAACCTGCAGGATAATATTAATGAAACTCTCCTGTAAACCACCAGCTCATCAATTATTCATCCTGCTTTTGTCCTGGTACTTTACTGTCTTCCCTTTTTGTCTCAATATGATTACCTTTTTTTTATTCCCCGTATTCTCATTTTCCTTTTGTGGTTTTGCTGACGTGTTAGCCCTGGTAGCACTTCCTCCCTGGGAAATTCTGTTTCTTGAGGCAACTGCACAGTACCCACAGGAACAAGATAGGTAAATTGTGCTCTTTGAAGGCATTTGGATAACTGTGCTGCATTTATTAAGACTTAGTAAACCAGATCACTGACATGACAGCCTTGGAGAACTTCATTTGTTAAAGGCTACCACACTGGAAACTCAGAATAATTTATGCAGTTCTTAATTAGTTTTTAGGTTTAGTAAGTTATTGTGATGCTATACTGTTATTATATGGCAAAACAGAATTTCAAATAGTAGTGACCTACTAGGAATATAGAGACATGCACTTTACTCTCCCTCTTCCATAACTGTCCCTCTTACAGGACTTCTGAGAATCCCTGCCTTTAGTCTCTGAGTTCCCAGCTTGTTTATAATGTATGCTTGTGCAGAAGAGAAGGCAAATTGGATGTTTTGCAGCCTGATAATTGCAACTCTGCATCTGAAACCACTTGTGGTATTTTTGACTCCGTTTTATTTTGTTATTTTTAGACTTCCTGAAAGGGGTATTATTTCTGTTTGTTTTCTGTTTGACATCAAAGCAGGAACAACAAATTACTAATTTTGTAATCTATTCCCTGAACCCTTGGCTTTCAATTTTTTGAACCATTGCACAGCAGCAGTGGAACTGTATGTAGAAAACCTCAAGGGCCAATACCATCAAACACCTTTGAGACACATGCACCATTCCCTGCCTCTTTTCTGTTGAAAATCTTGACACTGCGACTAATCTCAAAGGCAACCACTGTATTGATAAACTATATTTTCTAGGGGGAAGGATAGGGAAGGAATTACAAATTATGAGGTTCAGCAATTCTGGCACTTTTTTTTTTTTCTTCCACCTTCTGGATTTTGCACGCTTGTATTTGGAATGTATTTATATCAGAAGGGGAAAACAAAACAGCCCTGTGTCTGGTGTTATGGGAAAGCTGATGCAACAGTCTGTGATGACTCCTTCAAAATAGCGTGATAAGGACAGCACACAATGCTGCAGCTTGTATTTATGCTATGTAGCATGTTTCATTTCCAAGCCAGTTTAAAACCTTACCAGAGTTATCCTTGCAGCACTCCTGTGGGCAAGGCACACAGGCATTGTCAGCCTCTTTGTTATGTTGGATCAGAACTTCATTAGGCCCTGGGATGCAAATAGAGAAAGGCATGGGAGAATGTATTCAACTCACAAATCAGTAGTTCATGTTATTTTGCACCCTGTTGTAGATTCAGATCCTTTTGTAGAGAAAGCATTGCAGAATGATGATTTCTGCCCCTTCCCCAGCAAGACCAGCCTTGACTACTGCTGTAAATAATTGGTGTTTAGAGTTAGTCATAAGCTAAACCCAAGAACATTTATCTGATGATATTTTTTTCTCATCAATTGACAAAATATTCCCAAAGAGTTCCCTTATTTTTATTCTACATAAACTCACTTAGACAGAATTTTAAAAACCATTAACATAGTTTGGAGATGTAAATGCTGTGGTGTGATATGAGATGAGCACTCAGAGCTGCAGCCTGACCCACGCTTGAGCGACGTGACACATGCACATGTCAAACTGCAACCCCACACAGGAGCGAGCTTGTCTCCTGGAAACCTTATAGCTCTGTAAGTGTGGCGTGCTCCTGGGCTCACTGTGATGGAGCAGGGGGATGAGGAGACAGCAGCATTACCCTCATACAGTGATAAATGGAGGTTTCCTCCTGCCCCTGTGCTCTCTCCGTAAGCAGGCACCAGGATTCGAACAGCCCGTCTGGAAATGAGGGCTGGATTAAAATCAAGACACTCTAGACTTTTCTAGCCATTCCAGCTGGTTGTGCAGGGTTTCATTCATCACCTCTAAAGAATGATTTTAGATTAGCCTTGCATCTTTCCAACCAAATCCAACCTTAGCTGCTCTGGTAATTTAATGTTAGAATTGCAATTTACTATAAACCTTCTTAGCAGGCAGGTAATCAACTTAACAGAGTTTATTGCACAAGCAGCTGTTCAGCAATCTAATATTATTATTTTTTTTTTACCTGTTATTTGCAGCTGCAGAACAGGATAAATCCACATTAGTTCCACTCTGCCTGACAAACAATCTCTTCTCTGCCATGTTCTAATTTTTGATAACTTTCTAGATCTGGCTTCTGCAAACTATGAAGCACATAAATTGAACAAAATAACTTTGAATAAAACAAGCCTGCTTAGTTTCTCTGGTTTACATGTCAAAGGCTTGGCAGTTATATGCCATGTTAGTGATTTCTTTCTGTTTGTTTGTTTTTGGCTTCTGCTGTTTGTTTGTTTTCAAAAAGGGTTTACCTACGTTTGTCAGTGGTTAGTGGAATTGCCATTGTTTTAACATGATAAGAGGAAAAACCCCAGGTGCTTATAGCATTTGAGACAAGGCACAGCAACGAGGTGAGATGAACAGGCGTGTTCTTTCTAAAGATGGTGTGTGCAGGAACAATATCGGGGCTTTCAGACCACAATCCTGTTTCCCTAAAGCGTTCTTCATGATCACATTCAGCTTTCATTGAATGTGGCAAGGGGGGAAAACTGATAGTGTGCATGTCACTGCATAGCATGGCATAGCTCTTTTAATGCTGGCCCTTTATAATCTTTGTAAGGTCTTGTAACTTTTCTGATTTTTGCCCAGGGATAACTTTTCCCTTATTTTAACATATTTCCTTTTGTCTGGTTTGGCCAGTAATTGACTTTGTCCTTTTTTCATTTATTTCTCTGCCTCCTGGTTGTAGCATCTTCTCCCTGGAGTCTCAGGTTAGAAGTTTTCCCTTTTGTGAAACCATGACAGGTGCCTAATTGAATGATGAATGTCCCTTTATTACTCTGTAATTGAACTGCCAGCTTTTTGATTGGTTTGTGGAGATGCTCCACTCCTCATCAAGCACTGCGGGGGGCTCCAGGGCTGGCAGTCTGGGCCTACCCTCCATCTGTCTAATCACATCTCTCCCCTACTTGGGTTTTGGGTGGGGAGGGGGCTCGGGGGGAGGGAAGTCATAATAAATTATGCTAATTCGGCGTCGCTGTGACAATGGGAATACCGCACCGTTACGTGCGCGGTGGCGGCAAACGCGAGAAGACGTTTTGTCGTCGTGGCTGCCCGGCCTGACAGGGCCCTGGATGAAGATTAATGGCCCTCACCTGAGTGACAGAGCAGGGGATTGTGGGGCAGAGAGGGTCATTCATCATACTCTGACAGGTGTCATTCACTCTGACAGCCGCAGCACTGTCGCCTGGCTAGTGGTTCCATTTTTCTGCCAGTTAAGCAAGGAGTTTAATAACATCCCCAGAATTAAAACTCATTCTTTGTAGCAGGTCTGACAGCTGAAAATAAGAAAATCAATTCTTCACATGTTATAGCACAGTTAACTGACTAGGGTTTTGACTTTAATTTAGTCTTTGGGCTGAATTTCAAGTAGGCTGCTTTTGTAAGACATCATCTATTAAAATTTACCAATAGCACTAACTTCACTTTTATTATTGTGGCTGGATTAAAATGCAGCCTTTAATAGTGGATGTCATCTTCATTTGGTGCAAGCTCAAGCTCTTACAGCTCTGGTGAGGGATATTCGACTTCATCCTCATTAGTGATGTTTATAGCTTCTCTCTTCATTAATATTGATCCCTTAAACTACAGAGAAAAACAAGACAGACACTAATACGAACCACTTTGTATCGTTAAACTGTTTGGATTTCTTGGTTTCAGTCATTGTGGCAAGCTGAATAAAATATTTCAGAAATAAAAGAAAAAAAAAAAAAAAAAAAGAGACAGCCCAAATTTCTGGCTAGTCTTGGTGGGAAGAATCAGGTTAGCCTTATGTGCTGCTGATGGCTTTGTGCTTCCGAATGGGGCTGGCTAATCCTGGGGAAGGCTTGGAAATGGCCGCTGAGAAAACAGCATTAAAATGACAACCTTAGTACGTGTTTAATATCTCAGCTAGTGAAGCTAGGACAAAAAATGTTTGTTGCCTGTTTCATTTAACTCATTAAGACTGTTGTAGCCAAGGGACAGGCATGACTAGCTGGAAGCTGTGCCATGGAAACATGAATGAAGAAGACAGATTGATGTCTGTCTGTGTGACTCGGGAGGTTTGTGATTCACCCGTGTGACACCACCACAAAAAATGCAACCAGGGTGCAGAAAAGGGTGAGACCAAGTGTTTCCAGTGGACCTGGAAGTATTATTGTTGCTGTGTAAGGTCAGAATGAAGCTGTATCCACAGAAATGTGCGCGGTTTGGGTCGATGTAATCTAGAAGGATTAATTCCACGTGGAGTAAGTGCCAAAAAAAAGGCTGCTAGGGAGATCAGGAAAATACAGAGCTGTCTTACAAGGAGAGAACAAAGGACTCCAGCTTGTTTGGACTAACAGAATGAGGGCTGAGGAGGACTGTGACTGTTCTCTACAAATACTTCAGGGGAAGTAAACACGGGGAATTGAGGAGAGAGCTGTCTTGGTGGGACAGCCCAGGCCATTTCTTCCCATCTTATGTTCTTATAAAGCAACTGTAATTTGTCTCCATGTAGATAATAAATCAAGAACTGAAAGAAATTGCATGTGCACCTCTCAGTCTCACTGAGATATTGTGGGGAAGGAAAGTTTTGGTTTAGAGGTGGTGAGGGAGGACAGGAATTTATCACACATTAGGAAATTTATTTCTGTCTCTGTTGCAAGTGGAGAGGGGGTATAGGACAGCCAGGCTCCTCCACAGACACTCATTCAGGTATCTGGAGTTATATGAGAGAAGTTTATACACCTCAGTGATATAAATAAGGAGTTGTGTGCTTATATTCTTTATAGAGAGCATCTTACAGTAAGCTTTAAATTCTTGTCAATTCTTCCCTCTACTCAATGTAAAATGTTAAATTTTATCCTGTGGAGGCTACTCTGCTTTGAAAGGAAAAATTTTCTCCTCTGTTTGTTGTTAGTGTAATGAGTGAGCTGCATTTAACCAAACAGTGTAGAGGTAAAATGGATACATAGTGTAGAAAAGCAATTTGACTCTACAAAGTAATAGATAACATTTTGCAGGTCATTATTTGGTCTTAGCTGATTGTGTATATATGTGGTGTTTCTTTCTAGTGCAAAGGAGAGGCAAGAAGCAGTTTTTTTTTCTTTTTCTGAAATCCTTAACAAATTACGTCCTCTCCAGTTCCTGCAGGTTATTTCAGTTTTTTGCACATGAGGCATTAACTAATAACATGATATTGGGCAGCCTCTGAGGTCAGAAGAGGAATATTTTATGGACGACCCTGTACATGCATATAAGGGCAAGAGAATGTCTCTGACCAAGAATTATGTATAGTGGCATGTTTAGGACCTGACTTTTGAAAATTAAATAGCACCTCGGGCTCTATTTGGTTCCAGTTTTAGCCTGGATTGGAGGAGAAGGATCATCAGTGTGTTGAATTGATATGATAAATTGTTCATAAGTTTGCTTTTATTATTTTTTAACTGTGCAACCAAAATCATGTTAATTCTGACTATTTTTGATGTGCAGCTACATGGTGTATGAATGAAGTGAAAAGAGAGAAGTGGAAGGGCTTAGATAGGTTTTCTAGTAGAACCATTGCTGTTATTTTCAGTATCACTCATAGAAATGAGAATTGGTTTAAAATTATGTGAGTCACTGAATATTTGGAAAGCAAGTCTTTTCACTAAAGGCAGGTTTTTCATAAGGCAACTCTAAATAAAGAAATGCTTATGAACCCAAATAAATATGCCCTCTAATAACTTTTATTTCAGGTAATAAGAGGAACATGATTAAAACGTGCCTTTTACCTCACTAATGCAAAAGGCTCTATGTTAAGTTACTTCAGTTTTTCCCTTCTCAATCTGGCTGGCTCTGCACTCCAAAAAGAAGACTCAATGAGAGTTACACATGCAAAAAATAGGAACTTCACAGTCAGAAATACCTGCCTGTAGGACTAAATTAATTGGGGTCTTTTTTTCCTAAGCCACAACTATAGGTATCTCACCTACCTTTCCTCATCATTGTCACTCTAGTCTGATGACAAACAGTTGCCCTGAATTTCCATGTATTTATGCCTTAGTGCAGTTTATGAGCTCAGAGGCACCCAATGACTTGTCAGAAGACACTGCAGGATCTTTTAGAAGTCTTGCCCTAAAAAGAAAGTGAACATTTTGATGCTTTCTGTGGTAATTTTCCATAGAAGGAATCCCTAACATGCATATTGTGCCTGCCAGGCTTAGTCAATCACAAGGAAGATCTTTCTCTATTATCATCTATTATGCAATAAAACCTTTATACTAATCAATTTCTCCAAGAATTTGTAATAACTAAAGGGTGCTGGAAAGTTTTGAATACTTCATGCTAGCAGCTGCTGAAGGCAGGATGTGATCTCACAAGGTCAAGGTGGGAAAAATGATACTGAAGGCCACCAAGTGAGTGGGTGACTACTGTGAGTCCACTGTGTTTTGCCAAAATCTGACTTTTCTCTGTAATTTAACATTAAAACGTAACAATGTACAGAACTGGCTATTTGACATCACCCAGTAGCACAGGATATGTAATTCCAATTTAGGAAGTCCTGACCCTGGTGAATTGTGAGGCAGAGATGAGATTAGCACCCTGTTCTGCCTCCCCTCAGACAAGCTGGCCTAGTTATTTTAAGATGTAGGAAGGTATTAACCAGTGAAAATAAAAATAGCAAAAGGAGTGCTCAAGTAGCTTCTTACTGAGCTGACTGTACTTCCTGTTCTAATTATTTTCACTCAGCCCCTAAGCACTGCTGATAGTTCATTCTTTCTTTTTTTTTTTCCCCACCATGAATCCTGGCACCTATTCATCATGGCTTTGTTCTGGCTAACAACATCTGTGTGGAAATCTTCAACAATGTTTTGGGGTTAAACGAAAAGAAATGTATTTCCACAGCATGGCCAGGACCCTGGCTTGGGTGAAGGTTTCACTGACTATAAGAGCCTTAATGACTAGAGTATATGAAATCTTTTTGGGCATTTTGAAGTGGATTTCCCAGCCATCCACAAGTTTGCTAACCTATCCAGAAGGAAACTCTTGACTACCCATGCCTAGACACCACCATGGGAAATCTTGAGTATTCCTACATCCACTTACCACTATGCTCTCATCCAACTAAAATCAACAAAGTTTACTAACTTAGCTGAGTGGACTGATTTTTAATTTTACCATTAGATATTGACCATTTTGTCAGCTGTTTTGTGGTTATAAAAAGGCATTCAATTCAATTTTTATGTAAGTGATGCTTTTACCCAAGATAGCTTCAGATGCATAGTCACTGATGAAAGTGTAAAAAGTATTGAAAGTTTGATATTAAGTGTACAGCAATGAGAACATGACTTAAAGAGGAGGTTATGCAGGCAATTCGATTCTAGAAGGCTCAATTACAGTAGAAGTTAATTTGATAGGGATCACAGACCTACACTGTAGCCAATTAGTAGGATGAAACTGGAGTACACACAACAAAAGGGCCTGATAATAAGCAAAGTGCTTAGGAACAGAAGCCAAATGAAAATGAAATAAAAGGCTGTCATCCAAAAAATCTCTGGTCTTGAGAACATGGGACAGCCTCCAAATGGATGATTATGGCATTTATCACAAGGTACATTGGGTCAAAATACCCATTAAGGTTGGTACAGAAATTTCATAAACAGGAAACTGCATAAAGAAAAAGGTGATTTGGAAAAAGAAGAAAATGTTAATCTAATCTGCTACCAGTTCTCTTGGATCTACAAAGGTAACATACATGTATTGTAAAATGCAGGTGAACCTGGTGGGAAGAAATGATTGATGTCTGATTCTAGTTTAGAAGGCTGAATGATTTCTTTATTATAACTATATTTTAATACATTAATACACTATTTAAAGGAGATACTAAAACTACATACTTATTTACTAATTTACTATATCTAACTCTAACAAGCTTGTGAACTTCTCTCTGAGAGTCCAGACACACTTGGCTCTCATTAGCCATCAGTCCCAAACAATCTTCACCAGAATCCAATCACTCAATCACCCCAAGTAAACGATTCTCCAAACACATTCCACATGGGAGAAACAAGGAGCAGAAATAGAAATTACTTTCTCTTCCTTCTCTCTGTGTTCCTCTATGAAAATTTCCTGAGAGAGAGAAAATGTGCCTGCCACATACATGCTTATATTCATTCTGCCTTTCAGATCATAACTCCTTGTCTAGTTAGGATCCTGTTTGCTTTAGGTTTGGTGGTGGTACTGTAGCAGAGAGAGGCATTTCCAGAGGCTGCTCCAACCTAGTGGTGAGGGAGCCAATGTACTTTATCAGTGACAATTTCCCCTGACAGTCAGGAGCTCAAGGTGTGTTTCAGCTGAAGCACATCAGATTAAAACTTGAATATCCTGTAGTATGAGGTGGATTGGTTCCAGCTGCAGGAAAACAAATGGAGGGGTGGACACAACCCCAAACACAAGCACTGCATGGTGACACTGCAGGTAGGTGGCACTTCAAGGCATAATGGCAGAAAATAATATGTATGCTTTAAGGTATGGTGCTGCAGAGTGACTTTGGTAAGCTGCAGATGATGCTACCAGAATCCAGAAGAGCTACAGTAAATAACATATGTTAGGTTGGTAATATGGGCTATTGGATGATCCTTGTGGAAACTGACCCAATGGCACAGGGGCACAGGGAGGGGATGAATCAAGGAAGCCTCTAGGAAAGCAAATGCTCTCCTGAAGAATGACACTTGGAAAGGTTTGGGGCAGAAGGAATGAAAATGACATTGCATGTAGAAATAACAAGAGACAGACCCCACCACAATCCTGAGAGTGTTTGAGAGACAGGAGACTTATCAAAGAAAGTGCATTTGAGATTATGCTGAGGAGTCCCATTGGAACCATGCTAATAGATTCATTTGAAGGCCTGAAAAGACCTTTATATTCATTACTTTTGTAATACAAACCAAAGCACCTTATCTTTTAATTTTGCATTAAGCTGCTAATGTTTATTATCTGAGCATACCAGATGCTTACACTAAGAAGGCTTCTTTCTAGAAGATTTCAAAATGTTAAAAATATACTATCTTTTCCTTGCTTAAAGTGTTCTCTTTTTTAGCTATTAATTTTGTCTTTGTGGCTACCAACTATTTCATCATCTTGCCCATATTTCCTGCTGATTTAGAGATCAACACATGGATGTCTTTCATTCATATTCAAAATATTATTTTCATCATATGATGCAATAATCAGGCTCCCAACTTTCTTTTGAGTAACTGGGACACGTTACAGAAGTGTGTCAGTCAATGTTACTTCCTTTAACCAAAAAGTAATTTTATTAGCAATTATTTGGTTGAAAAAACCTGTCTTTTTTTTTCCCATCATAAACTAATGAAGTAATTAGTATTAATTAGCATTAATTTAAATCTTTCTTAGTTCTATACATATCCAAAATCAGTGTTTTCATGGCTTTTCATAAGGCCAATGTCAGGCTGTTCATCTTAGCATTATCTTAATTGTCCTATTTATGCTTTCTAGTCATTAACCTTCTCCCAGACAATGGATGAAGCAAATCAAAGACATGGATGGAAAGTCTCTGGCATGTGTGCCACAAAGAAATTTAGCTAAAGAGCTCCTATACTGTTGCTGGGAAAAAACCCTGTAGTTTTCAGGATGTCAGTGGTGTTACACAGGTAAACAGTGACCTGTTCCTCACAAAGTAAAAATGGGGAATCTCTGAATCTGCTATAAAAGTTGAAAAAATACTCACAGTGTTGTTGTGTGGCCGTGGATGAGCAGAACCCTTTTAGTTTACCCAGGAACTGCCTCTGGGCTTTACAAGCTCTTTAAAATTTGAGCTGCCTAGCCAAGAAAGAAATTCTTGCACATTAACTTCATCTAAGTCTGGATTTTAAGTTTTGTTAATAAAGCACAATTTGCTTAGAAAATTGTCCAGGGTTTGCTGTTGGAAACCTCCTGGGGACTGAATTTGAATTCATGCCTGTTGTGGGTAGGGATCTCCAGCAGAGATCTCTCTCTGCAGTGGACAGTTCAGATCAGGCATCAGTCTTTTAGAACATGTTCCTCTTCCTCCCTAAAGTCAGTATCAGGGTCTGTTGATGGTGATAAGTCAATCTTATCTGTTTTATGGTGATAAGTCAAATTATTAATACAAATCAGTTCAGAAAAATTTGCCTGGTATTACTCAAGGTAAAAAACTCTTATAACCTGTGAAACTCACTAAGGGCAAAGTCCAGCTTACATCCTCCTGTTATAGTTCCTAGAAAGTGGGTGTATGTTAAAATCCAGGTGCCTTCATTTATTGTAAAGGTGGGAAATTATTTACCATTTTTTCAGATTAATTTTGAGAATCTCCTTGGAAGGAAATTCTAATGAAATGATAATATTTTCACTGTTCTTGTAGGCAACAGCAGATTTCTGGTTATTTTGTTATTCTTCCCTGAAATTTCAGCTGCAAGTTCATCTATTGAAGGATTTGACACCTGAGAAATAGCATCAGATATACAATAATAATCTAGCAGGTTGCAGTTTTCCACAAGGATAAAACAAAAAAAAAATACTGTGCTGTTTAAAATATTCTTCTGAATTTATGGACATCAGACAACAATCTGGAAACATACTGGCTCAGTCTGTAATACTGTAGGAACCACTTCAAGTATCACTGTTACTCTAATTCTTGAGGCATTAATGCTGATGATAAACATGAAAGAAAGAGTGTATGTTGAAATGTCAAAAAAGGTACATATGCTGTGGTGGCAGAAATGCAGAAAATGCTGGTAATTCTTCTTTATAGGCTCTCCATGGGGAGGAATTGTAATCCAAGTCCATCCCTCTGCTTTAAACACTCTGCTGAGTTAACTGATAATTATCCCTTGCTCCCTATTGACGGGTCTGGAGTTTACATGAGTCATGGTGTCACTCTGAAATTTGTACTGATAATGACACCTAGAACTAGGTTCTTAATTTCATGTCAGGTGAATCTCTGAGGCTCAGTGACATGAGGCTTAAAATTTCCTGACTTGGTGTCTCTGTTGGCAAAGGTGGCTGAGAGAAGAATGCCCTGATTCAGCAAGGCTCAGGTGAGATTTTTTATTAAGGTAATAGAAATGTAGGATAATTTCATTCAGAAAATGACTCTGCAGGTCATCTGGAGCACCCTTAGAGGCAGCAGCTGCTGATGGCTCCTAGTGGACAGTCTGGCTTCTAGTTACTATCTTACTAAAGGTCAGGTTCTTGTGCAGGGTGGAGAAACAAAAACAACAAACAAAAGACCCCCCCAAAGAACAACAAAAGCCAAAATCACATTAAATTTAGTGTAACTATGCTGGCTTATTCATAGAACTTGCTAAATATCATCATGTCATAGTGTGATTAAGGAATAAAACCAAGTGGTTTTACTTGAAGTTTTCTGCATGTAGAAAATTTATATAGGAAAAACAGCTGAGGTGATGAAATAGTTGAAGTACTTCTGAAGGTGAGCAGTGTGAGACATAGTTAGATCTAATTAAACACACCAAAATTAGCATAGAGACAAAGTGTAAAAATAAATAGAATCACATGGGAAGGCTAATTCTAATTAATTTTTTTTAAAAAGTCAATTAAAAAATTGTATTTAAAACTGAGAAAAGTATCTATGTAAAAGACCTTGGGGAGGTTCATTAAAAAGTAGCTACATAAGCTGAGAAGAAACTTACCCACCCTTTTTGCCTATCTGCAGTCCCAGCTGCAGAAGTATCTGTTTAATCTGAAGTCTTTATGATCATACTGCTATGAAAAATTCTGCAAACACAATGTATTGGTTCTTTCCATGCACGTGCATTCCTTAGATGGACTCCTGTTTGCTTTCACTGAATGTGAGTGTTTTGGTACAGGAAATTATATTTTTAATTTTTAAACTAGCATCAGCACTAGACCCCAAGAGTGACTGCAGCACATTACTAGCAAAGCTGTCCAGATGTGTGTTGATAATAATAAATTGGGTAAAACTGCAAGGCAAGTTGTAGTTGAAGTGCTGTAAATGGTGCTGCTTCCAGACTGAGGAGTGTCATCAGTAAATCTCCTTGTAACCCACCAGGAACAGCAGACACAAGGCTACTGAGAGACTGAAGAAGTCAAAGGAGTTTGTATACATGATTTAACAAAACATGGCACTTGATGGCACCATTAATCTCTGGTCTGATGACATTGTCTTCCATTTCTGAGACTTCTCCATTTTTGACAGACTACACCTGAACCGTTTGGTGATGCTGCACTTCCATTCTCTGCTGTGTCTGTCCCTTTTCTGTAAGAATTCTTCTGAGCTATGTTTTGTGTTTCTCTTATAATACAACATAGCAGGGAATTTCTTGCCTTCCTTCCTGGCTCCAAGGTGTTTTATGTAAAAGCTGATGTGCTTTTAAATGTTCTGCACATCTCCAGTGTTAGAAAGTCAGCCTAAACCCTGGAAACAATAACTACTTATTTACAGATTTAGAACAGAAGATCAACTTGATATATATATATTTTTTTTTTTTAATCCCTAACATTCTTTTCCTTTTTATTTTTAAAATCTGACAGGCTTAGAGTTGTGGAGCACTGAGAGTGGCCACTACAGAAGCTGCAAGTGCTCACCTGTGCCAGCTGGTGCAAACAGCTACAGGGATGTGGTGGCCCTCTCTGGGATATAGGTTGCTTCTACCATCCCAACCAATAATTATCAAAATTGGGAAAAGAATAAAAAAGCATAGGGCTCAGATAATTTGCTTATCTAAAAGTGTTTTGCAGTTTGCAGAGTACCTCTTGAAATGAGGCTGGCACACCTCAATTTCTGCAGCTGTTGGCATTGCATCAGCTTTTCATCACCCTCAGCTTCCACTTTTCTTTAGCTTGCTGGCAGAAGTCTCCTCTGCCTGATTTTCTTCCTTCCCACACTGCACCGTCCATCTTTACTACAGATGTGGGCAGCAGAGGTTAAACCCCCCCATTCCCTTTTTTGGTCTGTTTTCAAATAATGATGCCATTATCTTTCAGCAGCAGGACTGGATAGCATTAGGTATCTCCATTCATTCAGTACATCAGTCAAACCAGCCAAAGAATATATTAGATAGAATCACAACTTTATCTGTCCAATACATAATATACCAATGTAGCACAAGAAGGGCTGCTCAAATTGATTGAATTGGTTTTTCCTACAGAGCTGCTTTGTGTGTAGTGGGAAATATTCTGTATCAAACAATCTACATGAAGAGCAGCCACGGTGTGACTAATCTCAGCAATGCTAATACTGAATAATCTCAGGAAACTTGAACAGGAGGATCAATGTTCCACTCACTTCATATAAATGGCCTATATTATAAAACCCATCAGATAAAGGTTAGCTACTGCTACATTTAGAGCCTGGCATTTATGACACAGGTGGGGTGTAGCAAACACAATCCCTGATCTCTCAGGCAAGCAACCTCGGCTCTAAGTGACTAAAGCCACCAATAGATGTGTCAGCCACCTTAAAATAAATTTAAAAAATTAAAAAAAGAGCTTCCTTCTGTTTCACAGTATTTATTAAACAGTGATCTCCATATAAATTTTTCCCTACTGAACTTTTTGTGTCCGACCCTCTAAAACAGTAAGTTAGTCACCTGGGCCAACTGCAGAAGGACAAAGTGCTTGAAGATTCCAGGGTGATGGAAGATTGTCAACATTAGCCTGCAGAGAAAATAAAAATCTGAGAAACAGTGCTCAGGGGAGCATGAAATTGGAGCTTCTGCTAGGAAAAGCTTTCAGCTGAAGAGAGCTTATTCGAGCTTTCTCTCGTGGCGTGTAATAACGGGTTTGCACAATTTCCTTTTCCAGGTTGTATAAGGCCAGAGCTGGTGGCTTTGATGCACCTTGGCTCAGGCAGGAGGGAAGATGAGCTCCAAGGATTTGCTTCCCTGAGGGAGATGGAGTTTGGCACAGTGGGAGAAGAGAGTGAGAAGTAGTGACCTGGAGAACATGAGTTCAGCTCCCAGCCACCACTGCATTTTCATCCTGCAGTTCTCACTAGTGCCGCCTCCACGCTTTGAGCAGTTAGTGATAGATCATTTCTGTTCAGGAAGATCATCTGTTTAGAAGGTCAGTTCTTTGGAGGGATTGTTTGGATGTTTTGTTCGTTTCCTGTTTTCTTTTTATTTTTACTCTTTACGTTCTAAAAGCCAACTGCCAAATAATTCCTCTTTTGTTCTCATTCTGAGGCTTTGTGTTCTGGTTTCTCCCAACAGCTGTGCCAGGACAGTGCTGCAGTGAGGTCTGTCTTTTACTCTGTTTTTCCACCTTTCTATCATGCTAAAAATCACACAAATAGAACTTTTTGATTTAGACCTTGGTTGTCTCAAAGAAAGAGGGAATTATTTATAATCAGAGGGGGACAGGTTTTCATCACTGTAGATTGATGCATGTTTTAGAGCATTCACCTTTAAGGTGTCCAGAATACAATCTGCTAGATCCTCTGTGGATTGTAAATTTCTAGAGTTGGGCTACTTTTTTTCTCTTTGTCTGCTGAGGAAAGCTTTATGATACATTATCTTGTCTGTAGTACTGTGGAACTGGGCCCCTCCTTACTATCAGGAAGCCTTTTCTTTACTTTCATACCAATAAAGTGTTTCTTAGACCAGGGTTCATTCCTAATAAGCAACTTGAGAATTTCACCTGAACTAAGAAATATTTTTCCCCTCTGTGTGCCCTAAGCTTCAGAATATCAAGGAGCCTGCATGCTTTGAATCAAAGACAGAGCTTACAATCTAACAGCTTTTTTATCACCTTCCATCAAGCAAAAAAGCCTCCAGGTGGATTAAGCTGTGTGTATAAGAAGCTTACAAGGTAGCAGGTGTCAAGTCCCAGTAAAGGTCATTCCATTAGGGCTATTCTCTTCTCAGACATGGCTTTCCTTGTGGACTTGTGTAAAACTGCCACTGAGACATTGGTGCACTGCTTTACAGGGCAGGGATGGTGAGCAAAATGCTGAGGCATGCACAGCATATTTGCCCAGGGATTTTAGGCTGGAGTCTAGCTAGAGGAAAGCTGCCCAGGTAAAACACAGTGGCATTGCTAGAGACTGGAAGCAGGGTAGGAAAAATAGCTTCCCATGTTTCTGGTCCAGCCATCCAAAAAGGTCCAGATTAGGTAGACAGGCAGGGTGTTGACAGTGTACCATAGAAAAAGTTGTAAGTTGTTAAAAAGAATTAAGAATCAAAATCCTTGTTGTATTATGATTGAGGGCCTGGAATGAGCTTGAAATATACTTGATGCATCCCATTGTCTATTGTTAGTAGATCAAAGGAGAAAGACTGTAAAAATGAGTAAAAATCATGTGACAACTCATGCTGCCAGACATTTCAAGGCATGAGCAGACAGCATTCAGTCAACGCTCTTGGATCATATTTCTGATTGTATCTTCACAAAAACAAGGATCAGAAACAGAATTTCCTTTTCTTCTTTTTTCTTTTTTTTTTTTTTCCCTTCAATGGGAATGATGTAACATGAGGAGCTCCAGCCATACACGTACACCTCTCTTGCCCAGAGTGGAGCTTTGCCCCTAGGTGTGGGCTTAAGGGGGGGTGAGCAGGAGGTGAAGGGTGGGAGAGGCCAGCATGGCACGATGACACTTTCAACCTTTGAGAAATCTGCTCTAAGTGACATCTCAGGAGGAAGAGTTTGAAAAGCTTTAGTCAAACTTGAGTTATTTCAAAGCACACTGTATGAAATCTTGCATGCCTGTTCTAAAATTTTAAGCTGAAGAAGTGACTTGCAGGAGACAACCATCCTTCTGAAAGCTGAACTGGTCTAATAGAAACCAGACCACGCTGAAGGAAAGAAATGGTGGGAGATCTAATCAGATAAGCACCAACAGCAATGAATTCAAAGCCTCAATGGATCTGTGAAGGAGAAAGCCTGCTACACAGTTATGTTAAGCACATTGCAGAGAAGTCAAATATTTTGCTGCTTCTATCTTCACTTCAAGTATCTTGAGCAAATACCAGTTTTCAGCCAGTAAAGATGAGCCATTGATTGATTGACTTGTCAATAAAAGAAATCTTACTACCAGATGATGTCATGATGATAAACCATCTGAAAATATATGCATAAGAGTTGTGAAGGATCTTAAACTAGACAGGCTGAACCACTGGGAAGAAAGTGCTATATAACAGAAGACAAAAAGGAGCACAGGCTCTAGTTGTCATATTTTCTGCACATTTAATATGTCTAGAAAAGATCCGCTTGAGAACTTATTTGGATTTCTGCAAAATTTTTGATCAGCAAGAAGCATTACTGCAAGTTTTGTAATGGGCTTTTCTGAATGTGAGAAGCTCAGTGGTGTGAGTGTTAAAAAGTTATTGAACACCAGCTGATCCAAAAGCAGTTGCCTGTGTACCTGCCCTTAGCCTGCAGTGAGAGTGAGGAACTTTGGATTGCCTATATCCTCTTCACAGAAACAGTGCAACTCTGCTTGGTTTTGTAGAATGGTATAAGAAAGATGAGTTAAGCATTCCTGTTAACTGTTCCACAAAAATCAGAAGTTATTTCAGAAAATTAAAGGAGAGTCAGTTGAAATGGATTAAGAGAATCACTTTGTAGGCACTGGATAAGTAACCTGGTGGAAATTGGTCATGTTTCACAGTTCTCATTTTTAGGTCAGGTAGACATCTCTGTGCATGTTCATGTTAGATGGAGATAAAAACAACCCAGAGGGCAAACAGACCTTCAGGCTTTGGAGCATAAACTGTGCTCTGAGCAATAGGGTAAGGAGGAAACTTAGGGCAGTAAGGACAGTGCTACACCCTGGCTGTTCACCAGAGGGATTCCTTTGTTTAAGCACTGCAGATTTTTGTATTGGCTCTGTCCAATATGACAATTCCTGTGGTTTGTCCTTGTGTGATATGGCTATCAGTTGAATCATACATTAGATCATGGCACCATGGTGGACTTCTGCTTGCAGTTACTGACTTTCACATTTCAGCAGCTCCACTGGCTCCTATTCTTGCTGAATTTTGAAGTCCCTGTTGATTTGGTGGTGCAATTGTTCATGTTTCTTTTAAACATACTCTTGGTGTTGATCCTGCTTGGCAAATGGTAGTGAGCTTGTGAGCTTTCAAGGCTGGCTTGAAAACTGTGAACATCTGAAGATCTTGTGCCTTTTTTTCGCTTTAAATATTTTATCTTCCAGCTTGAAATTATTCATTGGATCAACATGTGAACTGCTCCCACTGGAAAGAGACTGGCTGTGAGGATTTTCCCTGTATTTCTTCTTGAAAGGAGACTGCTGATGTTAGGAGCCACTGCTCTTGTAGCATGGCTGGCATTGAGAGAGCATTTTCTCCAGAGAGAGACTCTTTGGTTGGGAGCAGCTGCTGCTGGCAAGGCTGACTGGAAGAGATCTCATCCCTGGTGGTTTGGGCTGAGTGGAGACCCTGTTGCAGGGAAGTGTTGCTGCTGGAGCAGAGCCAGGCTGGGGTGAGTGAGCATGGGAGACTCTTAGCAGGCAGAGCTTCTCTCACAAAGAGCCTGCCTGTCCCCAGTGTCCTTAACCAAGCAGGGCTGCTGGTGCCAGTGGTGTGTCTCTGGGGATGGCTCTGATTGCTGGGATTGCAGGAAGGGCTTTGTGTGTCTTTGTGTGTGTGAGTGTTTGTTTACGTTGTCCAATGATGATTTGTATCTCACTCAGAGCATGTTTGATTTCGTTCAGCAACTGTTCTCATATTCAATATTTTAATGTGTGTTTAATAAACATAGTGAAACCTGCTCAACTCTCCACCTCTAGTAGGCATCCTGTGCCTTAGGGAACAACTTTAAGGTATCCCCAAGGTTTTTCTTGCAGTTTTGTCTGACCTTTAGTAAAAGATGCCCTCAGCCAAGCTACTGAGCTTTGCTGCTCCCTTGGGTGAGCTGCCTGAGACAGGTTTCTGTCTGTTTCACTAATAATAATTTGGTTTTCTTCTGTGTGAATGTGTGTTGGTTGTGCATGGTCTGGCTGTTTTTTTCTTTTTTCACTTCTGTTCTGGAGTTGGTTTTTACTCAGGTGATCCTGTTCTATCCTGCACTGGGTTGCTCAGCAATGACAATATATTTAGGTTATTTTCTTTTGCTGATTTCTTTTAAGAGAAATAATGTATCTTATGCACAAGATGGAGTTAGCTTATGCACATACAAAAATATATACACATACACATTTTCTTTAGCATCTTTGGGGCTACTGTCAATTATTTCACCTCCCTTTTCTATTTTTTGCTATTTCAGGTTTCAGTGAATGTTTCATATTGTGGATGGTAGATGTCTGGGACTAACATATGATTTTACTTCTGGCACAAGTAACTGCTTTGGTGTTTAGAAGTAAAAAAACAGTATCTAGAAATTCAAGATTGGGTTTTTTGCTGCTAGCCACCCTTTTCTAAGGAAAGTAAAAGAAAATAACTTCCTGGTATGGGCTACAGGTTACCTGCACAGAAGGAAGCTGATGTGCCCCTAATTAAATAATAAGGGAAACCAAGGAACATGAAGCTACCTATTCACAGCTAATTTTAGGCTCTTGTTTAGCAGTGCTGACACAGAGACACTGATGTACCTGCAGAGGGCCCTGGCGGGTGTGTCAGCTTAAATAATATGCTGTACCCTGTGTCAGAGAGCTCTAGGCCTCAGCTGAAGTGGAATTCAGACTCCCAGACCTCCTTGAAGCACTGCTGAGATTCTGGAGTTGGGGCAGAGCATTTCAGGGTACCATGCTGAACATCTGGGTCTTCGCTGTAAGACTGTGCTCACTTTTTTTTTTTTCTTTTGTAGAATTGACCTGGATCTCCATTATGTTTAATTTTTTTTTAAATTTACCCTTGATACCTGTTCTAGCCAGCTCAGCCTTTGTTGGTTAGAAGGCATCAGTCCTGTTCTGTCAATGCAAACTAAACAACTTCTTTTTTTTTTTTTTAACTTTTTTCTCCATGCATGGATTTATTTGATGATGTTGAAAAAGGTGCAGCAGGAAACAAATTGTCAGTTACTTTACAATCTCTCTTTCAGCTGGGTTTAGTTAAGGGATTATTTAAGAGGCAGGAAAAAATGTATGTTTATCATGGTGATGGTTTTAATTCTAAATAATCTATGATTACAGAATCATACAATGGTTTGGGTTGGAAGGGACCTTAGAGATCCTCTAGTTCCAATCCCCTGCCATGAGCAGGGACACCTTCCACCAGACAAGGTTTCTCAAAGTCCCATCCAAGCTGGCTTTGAACACTTCCAGGCTTGGGGAAACCACAACTTTTCTGGGCAATCACTGACAGCTCTCACCAACGTCCCAGTAAAGAATTTCTTCCAAATATCTAATCTAACCCAACCCTTTCAGTTCAAAGCCATTTCTCCTTGTCCTGTCAATCCATGTCCTTGTCAAAAGTCCTTCACCAGCACTCTTGGACTCTGTTTAGGTACTGGAAAACCACAGTGAGGTTTCCTTACAGCCCTCTCTTCTCCAGGTAGAACAATCACAGGTCTCTCAGCTGTCTTCACAGCACAGGTGCTTCATCCTTCTAAGCACCTTCATGACCCTTCTCTTGGCTCCCTCCAGCAGGTCCACATCCTTCCTGTGTTGGGCTCTCCAGATCTGGACTCTGAGTGGGGTGTCACAAAACCAGAATCACCTCCCTTGACCTTCTGCCCAGGCTGCTTTTGATGCAGCTCAGGATACAGTTCTCTGGCATCCAAAAATTGGGGGTTTCGATAACTCCAGGAATATATGCACTGATGCTTGAGCATCTAATGCTAGTTATGCATTTTAATTTTTTTTTTTTTAAAGAAAGAACAAAAAACTCTGGCAATGACTGCTGTGAGTCACGTTATAGTTGCAGATGTGTTTTGTGCCAGGAAAGAAGAAGTCAGGAGAGACTCTGAGCAGTAAAACTGCCTTGCTGGTTTTGCTTTGTCTGCAGAGGCTCTGCACAACCTGGTCCTCCCAATGGCTGGAAAAAAATGGGGCACAGGAAGGGGGAATTGGTTGTGATGTGCATATATACATATGAACATGCAGGTATTTCCACATGAATAAAGCTATGGTGCTTACTAGAGCTGCATGTACTGTCCCAGGCTAGATTAAAAATGGGTTTGCATATATTTTCTGTCAGGATCATTTCATTTTAAAAAAAAAAGGGCTTAAACATAGGAACAACACACAAAATAAATCCAATCCCTAAGCTCTGTGCCCTCCTTTTTTTCTCACATTGAAACCCAGTAATCTCACTTGTAAATTTATAATCAAGGACAGGTCTTGTTAGCTCACTGGAGCTAGAGGTATAGAACCATTGTGTCATTATTATTTGACTTCAATGTGTCATCTGGTGGTACCCAAATAAAAAAAAAAAATAGCTTCAAGTGCAGCTTTGAAGGTCTGGCCCTTCACTATGTAAAATGATAAAATTTACTCAAGAGTTTTCATCTATTATAAAAACAAGAAACAGGCAAAAGATAGTTCTTTTTAACGAACAGCCACTGTCCAGATTTGAGAGTAAGGCTGGCCTTGAAAGCATTCACAGTTCAGGCTGTACCTTCTGCACATCTGTAATCCCAGTGCACAACACACTGCATAAATTACTTGTGTCTGGCAAGAATGGCATGTGCAAAGAGCCTGCATCTTGGGTCAGAGCTATGTGCATCCTTTTGCCTCCTTTACTACTTCCTCAGTGCCAGCTGGGGCATAGATTATTTATGTATCATTTGAACCCAAATTCCTATCTGTATTTTTACACACCAACACACTGGGCTCAAGATTTTCCAAAGCCAACCATGAGGCTGGAGCCTAAATGAGACAACTTTTGAAAGGCCTGGCTCTTTAGGGCATTCTGGACATCTCATGACCCTCATTCTAGATGGCTGAAGTTCATCTGCTCAATGCTATTGTTTTCTTTTGACAGTAGGACTCTGAATCCCACAAACCCTCTGTGTTTTCCTCACAGAAATGAGGACCCAACTAAGTATTTTGTCATGGTTGGTGACACTGATAAGAAGAAACCTAGCAAAGCATAATATGCTCTCAAAAATTACCTTTCCCCCCTCCCCCCAACACATGTTAAATTAGCCAATAAGCCTTGAAGCTGTGCATACCTGATGATTAATTTGTGTTATTTTGTGGGTATTTTTCTTTGAAAAAAAGCTTCTATCATGCTAGATTTACAGCATTGCAGAGTTTCACAATGTTGCAATGCTGTCTTCAATTCAGCCGCTTCATATTGAAATTTCACACACAATAATTGGCTGACCTTCACAGCTATGGCAGAAACTAATTAAAGCTGTAAGGCTTTGCTAGCTATGCTTTTGTGTGAAATGTGAAGTTTGGTGATAATGAAATATGGGGTGCAGATGCTATTGTCTCAGATAGTCTGTGTCCTTGGTTCACACTAATGAAGAACAGCAATTATTAAACAAAACGTATTTTCAACCATTAATTATTTGTGTTTTGATAGACTAAATGTCCCAGCAGCAGCTCCTTCTTCTTCACTTCTTCAAAAAGTCATTTAATGTAATTCTGCAAACCAATAGGAGAGTCCTGAGGATGCTGCATGAGATTTTACTGCATTTGGAGGATTGGTTTCAGACTCCTTCTATGGTGCATTACACAAGAAACTGCACCACAAATAAAGGAGTGTTTTAAATGAGATGATATAAAAGTTTGGGGATTTCATTCCTCTGGACAGAATCTGAATAACACAGTCATTATTTCTGTTGTTACATTCATAAAGGAGACAGAAATGAGTACATGCAGGGGGCTCTTATGTGTGGATGGAAAAGGGCTATATCCTGCAGTCCATCTTTCTTACCCCTTTAAATGTGTCCTCTGTGATCTCACTTTTTACAGCAGAAGCAGAAGTTGACTTTTAATTATGGTCAATTGGCGAAGCTGCTCAGGTGTCCTCTCATTCTCAAGAATGACTGTTGGGAGAACATTGGGAAAAAAATTTTTATTTTCCCCACTGAGCTGAAACGTGGAGTGTGTGTATGTACCCACACCTTTCTGTTATGTTTGTGTGCTTAATTCTATAGTTTCATAACTTTGGAACAGCATTGACTGTAATGGTTAAGAACCACTGTGACTTGTGTCTTCTAGTCCCCTCCATTTATTCCTCTTCTCTCTTTTTTTCCCTTATACCTCCTGCCAGTCCTTCCCCCCAATGCTATGTGAGTTTCATGAGCAGCCATTTCTCCTTCCATCTGCTAAGATGATCTGTTTAATGTCACCACGGTATGATCTTGTTCTACTTGAAGGTTACTATCTGTTCAGATTAGCTGGAGGAAGGACTTCACCCTTCCTGCAGACACCCAGCTGGGCCAGCTGCACCTTTGCTTTATTGATTCACCTTTTGGAGGGTGCTGGGTGCGTGCCTGTGGTGCTGTGCTTTGTTTTGTTTTCCCCTTCTCCAGCCTGTAATGCTCTAAAGCTCCCATGCCCACTGCAAGCAGCAGTGGTTGTGTCTACCAAGCTGAAGTGGAGTATGTGCAGATGCCACCAGTGACACTTACGTGTGACAAGGTGTGCAGCAGTTATGGATGCTGGGGGGTCGTGGTGCTAAAGGCATGGAAGCAGTGAAAATCTGGGAGATGCCATTAGAAATCACGACCTTCCCCTCACTGAAGCGACTTATTTAAAAAACAGCAATTAAAAAGACTTTGGTGATAATTCCAGTGGAATTTCTTAGGAACTGGATGATTCCTTTGATCATCCCAGCCTGGTCATCAAGTAGCAGAGGTCTTCCATTACAGTGGTGTTTTGTAGAGACTAATGATGTAAATATTTGCTGTTTGCTTCAATACCGTTGCTGTTTCCATGTTCTTAGCATCTGTAACATCAAGTCTTCAGCAATTTAATATATGCAGTGATATTAAGAGATTAAACTCTTTTTAGGGAGATACCATTACATTTTTTGTCCATTCTTGGAATTACAGTATTGTCCTGCCTGGCAGCCATAATCATATAGGAGAATCATTCTTTACAGAAACAACTATTTCAGAGGATTCTTTTGTATAAGCATTCAATTGTGGATTTGTAGATAATGGTTTAAGGAAAGAGCAAATGCATGTGCTACATACTTATGCATCTTGAATAGATACTGTTATCTGTACCTCAAAAACAGAGAAGGAAAACTGAGACAGAATTAGAGACTTCTTATTCCTCCTCACGGGACCGACGATCCAAGAGTTGCTTCATTTGTTGTTTTTTTGAGTAAGTCTCTCTGAGGGTCTTAGCACTTCAAATACCTAAATATCTTCAGATCAGTAACGTACTTCCTCAGCTGGGAATTTTGCATTCTCCAAACAAGCCAAACAGTAACTTGTTCAGGATTGTCAATAATGATGTTTACTAGATTTTCCTGCCCCTGGAGTACTCCTCCTGGAGTTAGTGCCAGAGGGAGTCCAGAAATGGTATCAAATCCAGGTAGATGTGGCCAGCTTGGCTCCCAATGATAAATCCTAGTCTTAAGTGTGTGTGTGGCTCTCTTCTTCATCAGGCAGGGTTTTCTTTATGCAGGCATCATCCATAGGCTGCCTGAAGAGCAGCCCTGGATGTAGAGGACATGTGCCCCTCCAGCCCAGCCTCGACCACGGTGCCTTCTTTCCAATGTCACTGTTGGTCACAGAGGTTTTCACATTACTTGGCTTGTGTATATTCATTAGCATCCTATATATGCATTTAACCAATTATACAGACCTTGTCATACATGTATGAAAAACAGAGCTACTGTCAGCAGCTGGTGGCTGTAATTAGGGTTGCAAGGTAGAGGAGCAATACATACTGACATTACAACACTGTTACTGTAAAACTGAAGTTTTCCAGGCTTTTTCACTCAGGTCTGTTCCAGATTTTGGTGGCATCTTGGCTGCAGCAAGTTGCTCTTTGAACATAGAGCACATATATGGAGAAGCACAAAGGTGTGGATGGGGTGTGTGTGCATGTGTGTGTTTGGGCACACACGCACGCCAATTGCACAACAAAGCAGTTTCCTACTGGTTTTCACTTTACAGCTTCTGATGTTTACTGTGACAAATTTCAGTAAGAGGGGATTTTGTATGCTGATTTATTTGTGAGGCCAGCTGTATGACATTCATACATTGAATGTTTTTGAGTGACCTGCTTTTTGTGACCTTTGAAAGAGAATCTGGCGCAAAAGAGTGAAATTAAATGAGTGAGTCATCTCTTGCACTTAAAATATATTTGAAATTACCAAAAGCTTTAGTTTTTGCTGAACAATATTAAAACTATGGCAGGAAGATGAAATTCAGCATTCCTGATGCAATCTGACAAACACATGGAACACAATTGCTTGTAGTAGTGGTGTTTACAAGGTGCAAAGATGTCAGCGTGCAGGGTAGAGAGGTGAGGTTTTACAGCTCAGTGAAAAGGATATTCCCTGTGATGTAAATATTTTAGCAAGCAGGACTGTAATAAAGTAAAACTAATGAAAGACCAACAAACTACTAATCTTCTAATCCTGGAGAATAAATGAGCTTTTTAAAAAACTCAAACCCCAGAACTATAAAGAAATTATTTCCAATAGTTTGGCAAACACAGCACTTTACTGTGTTACTATTTGTCTTTCTGTCATTATATATAAATTTATGTGTGCAAAAGTGTTATATACTGGTTTTGTCTTTCTCATTCACAAAGAGGAATGAGAAGTAATGTATAAGTAGGTGCTTCTGATGATGCAAATTTCAGCTCCTTAAAATAATTCCCTGGATTCCTTCAACTGACAATGTGTCAGCTCATATCACAGCTGTGGCAGAGTCCGAACATGGGGCTGAAATTTGCTGATTGCCTCTGTTATTTGAACTTTTTTGAGTACTTGATCTCTAAGACTGACAGCTTCTCTTTCTTCAAGTGTTTTTACAGCTCCAGGGTTGAAGAGTAGTATCTTCAGAAAGCTCTATTGTGAATTTAGTAATTGACACCAATAACATAACAACATTAAATCACCCACATTTTTTTTTTTTTTTTGTTGTTGTGGGTAAGCCAGTCTGCTTGTAAATATGTTAAAGCATAGTGTGTAGGTGGAAGAAGAATTATGCTACTATTTTAAGAGCTAATAAATCTTTATTTAAGCAAGGGACCGCTAAAATTTAATTAGGCATATAAAAGCAGAGATCATTCTAAGGGTAAAAATATGCCAATTCTCACAAGAAAAGACATCTGCTTTATGAAAAAAGAGTAAGCTAAAGTGTACTCCCCTGTTACTATGTCAATAGAAAAGCTGGTTGCAGAAGTCTAAGTTTAAAAGAGGAGGAAAAAAAGCGAATAAAGTATTTTCAGGCTGTGCACATGGGTATAAAAAAGGTGCTGTGCAGTTGATAACGTTGCCTGCTCTGCTTGGCAATGCTCTTGCCAACACAGAATCTCTCTAACTCCTGAAGGACAGCCCTTTGAAAACACCATCTCATCACCCAGTTGCTGGTGCTCCACAGCCAGCCCTCAGTCCATGGGTGAGCTGCAGCCTTCCTTAGCACTAGCTACAATGCCTCAGAGAGGGGTGCTGCTCGTGGAAACCTTTGTGCACATCATGAAATAAATTGTGAGTGGCATGAAAAGTCAGACTAAGTCATTTTGGAAGATGAAAATCACATTGGACAACACATTGCTCTTGGCGGGTTTGCTCATGTGCCAGCCAGTGTGCTAGTAGGCATCAGGGGAAAAAAAAAGAGGAATTCCTCATTTTTGCATGTGACATAAGTTTTTCCTCTGGTAAGCACAGTGTCACCATAGCAGTAAAAATAAAGGATCTTTTTCTGGCTCAGCATCACCAACACCTCAGAAAAATTCTTGAGATTTTATACCCTCTAAATCTGTTGTTCAGTGAAGAAGAAAAAAAAAAAAGGTAAAACTACATGGCATATTAAAGGATCTCTTAAATTTACAAATGTGTATGAAGTTAAAATAAATACCTTCTCTAGATTGCAAGCTGCCCTGAGTTTTGTCTGAGCTACAAAGCCAGGCAGCACGGGCTGCTCCCCTGCTCTGGTCGGGCTGTGGTGTGTGGCACCCTCAGCTCTGTGCAGGGCTTGGTCACTGAACTGCAGGTGTAGGTTTTTATTATACAGATTGCTCATAAACTTTGCTGTGGGAGGTCTGTGGAGTGACAATAGAGGCTGCTTCTGTATGCCCTTGGATAAATGTGTCTTCATTTGGGTGTGCTTCTCACCTGGAATGCTGTCGCTGGGCAGAGCTTTGGACAGCGGAGCGCAGAGCTCACCCCGGGGCTTTGCTTGCTTTGCTAACATAATTATTAAATAACAAATACTCTTTCATTTTGCCCAGCTAGGACACAGTCTTTGACCTTTCCTACTCTTTCTGTTTTACTTGCCTCTAAGACCTTTGGAATTCTTTCCAAGCCATCATGTGGTGCTTCATGGAGTGCAGGCACAGCTACGTGGTGTAACAAATTGTCTGAGCAAATTGCTGAATCTATACCAGAGATTTTGAGAAGCAGCTTATACAAATATCTGTCAAAAATAACATGGTGCAGCTCATCCTGCTTTAAGGGCAGGACATACAATGTAAATGACCTCTTAATTAAGGTCGCCCTGCTTTCTGTGTTTATTTGATTATGCTAAAACTATCTGAGAACAAACTCTTATCTTAACATAATGCGTTTTAAGCCTGTGTTTTGCCAAGTGAAGGGTACCAGAATGACATAGTACAAGCTATATAAAATGCTGCCTTCTCAGCAAGGCTTATGTTTATGTTGCTGCCCATTCATCTTTTTATTTTCTCTGGGAACGTGACACAATCCAGGAAAGCTCATTCTGTGGGGCAGACCCTTTTAAATGCCAGGTACTGTGTGCTCTAGGCAAGGATAGTCACAACTTGGCTGAGGAAGGTGTCTCTCATGTCTCAGCTTTCAACATTAATTTGTTCTGGCAAGAGTGCCATATGTACACTGAGTTACTCACATCCATATAAGAAACTGAACTTGTGATAGGATCTAAATGCTTTTGATCTGACTTGAACATACATATTCTGGGATTTTCCTTCTCTTGGGCTAGAAAAACCATGGCAATTTCGTATATCCAATGCTTCCAGTTTGTTTGAAAAATGAAGGAATGTTATTAGCAACACTTGTGCATGCAGCATACTGTTTTGCATATAAAATACTAACTCCTCTATTCAGCTGGCTTGATTTCCTTTGTTTTGTAGGGTAGACAGGGCTTTGGTAGCTAGGCTTTTTTGCTTACAATTTTGACAGTAAAGCTATGGATATAATTCAGTTGGCAGAAGAAAACCTTTGGTCTCCAGTGAACTTACAATGTAATGTGAATAAACTCCTGTTATTGATGATGAAGACCAAAGCAGATATTTTGAACTAAACATACTGGACACAATGGGCCACCTTCTGCCTTCTGTTCTATCTGCATGGTCCCATAGTGGCCTGCTGGACAGATGGTTTGGTTATGACATGGTGAATTGCAAAGATTTTTGTTTCTCTAAAGTAATTGTTTGTACAAATCACAGAGTTCGTATGCGTAAAATTCCAGCCAGATGTTGAAACCAGAAATGAATCATGTGACCACAAGTCATTGATTTTGCTGGGAACTGTGGTGATACCTGTTTCAATTTGCAGTGGGACATGTTAGCTGGGAGCAGAGGAATAGCTATGGCTTCCCTTGGAGCATATTCTTTATGTTTAGAGATGTGATCTGCAAATGCAAATTTCCTGATACTATAGCTTGGATCATTCACAGTGCTTGAACTGAAATATTTTGGATCTAAAATAATCAAGACTACTGATTTATCCAAAGTAGACAGTTTTTGTATTAGCTCCTCTCTCTCTCTTTCCTGATTTCCCATATATTCCACACGTCTTTCATATTCTTCCCCTGCTCATATCTGTAGCTGACGCAGGAGTAATATCTGGAATTCTCCAGTTTCTCCCAAATTGCCTAGCATTCTTTACTTATCACAAGGAAGACTGCAAGAAAATGCATCTCACAGGTTTTTACACAGGAATGCTGAGATTTCATCAGAGGACCTAGATGCCTAGATTGTGAATGTGAGTGGAGTGACCAGGCAGTGCCTGACAAACCCGAGAACATTTTAGCACCTTCCAGAAAAAGATGTCTGCAAGCTAGCCAGGACAGAAGCTGAGGAGAAACACTACCAGCAGACTAGCAGAGGGGTAGCCAGCCTTAGAGATGACATCAGTTAGACTCTGTGTAGCTCCAGGAAAGATCTCTGCAATTTGAGCCTATAAGGAAATTATATTTAGCCCGGTGTGGAGCCTTGGTAACACAGGACTGGGCCATTAAAATTCATGGCAGAAGGCTGGCACGAGCCATCCAGGCTAGTGCAGGAAAGGTGGTGTTTGGGGGAGCTAGAAGAGAAATGCAGAGATGAAGACAAGGTGATGTGAAGAAGACAGGGGCATACACTGAAAGCGAAGGCTGGATGCAGTTCTAAGGAATATTTAAGATAAACTCTGACAACTGCAAATGTTACTTAGCTTTGAGCTCTGGGTGTGCATCCCAGCCTACTCCTAGCTTGCTGTTGGGATGAGATGCAGGAACTGTCAGGGAAAAGCTCAGAGGTGAGCTTTGGTGGCATCCCATGGCACACAGGAAATTTTAGGAGCCAAGACTGCATGATGGGATGGAGTGGGGATGCCCATCCCTTTCTTCAGACTGGTCTGGGGTAAACAGACATATCCTTCCATCCACTTTCACTCTAGACACCTTGCTGAATGATTCCCATGCCCTGTTCATTTCTAGCAATGTATGGCCACTGCTAAAGAGCAGAGCGAAAGCTTGGGCTGGAGCTGTGTGGAAAACTTGTCAGATTAGTGATAGGTTCTGGCTCTGTTTTTAAATAAGTGCCTTCTGCTTTCAAATAAATTGTGAGCAGATCCACAGCAGAGACAAAGCCATTTTGAGGAAAGCAAAGGCCTTCTGTCAATAGTGGCAGCTGAAGGATCGGATCCCTCTATTCCTTGTTGGCCTGTAGCCTTGAAATACTATTTTTTTTTGCACTTCTGTCCTTTCAGGAGTGAACCTTTGAAAAGGTTATGTGTCGTGAGAACAAACCAAAATCTAAATATAGGAGGGGAAAAAAAAAATAGATTAGTTGTCTAGATTTTGAGAGCTATGGATCCTAACCCATCCCCTGTAGCTGACGGCTCCTGCTGACTAACAGACAGGCACAGTATCCTGCCTTCCCCCTCCCACCCCCAAGTCTGCTGCTGCCATTTCTCTTGTTGCAGAGGACAGGCAGCATAAAGGACAACAGTTTAGAGGAGAGATGTGACTCTAGTTCAGTAATATGATCCCTTTACAACTCTGTTTCATGAAAACTTCTTCCCTTTTCCTATGGTAACACAAGGGAAATATTTGTTTGCTGTACATGCTTTATTTAGATAAAGGAACAAGGGGGACAGTGTCTTAGTAGCATTTAGAAATCAAAGAGGTTAGAGACTAATTCAGCCTATTATTAATCTGTTGTTGCATAGAATTCTGCTATTTATGTGGCACTAATAAATGTTTGAAAGGATATTTGCCTTTTATTTTACCCTTCTGCTACGTAGAAGCAGTAACTGGCTAAGCAAGAGCCCTAAGCCAGCACATGCAGCCTCTGTTAATATGGTTCAAATAACAATTTCTTTTTTCTGCCTTGTTCACAAAAATAAACAGAATGAAAGAAAAATAAAAGTGTCAGTAACAACATCTTGCAACTTGGAAAAAAGGATTTGAATTACCAGTAAACTTAACCCCATTGCACACTACCCCACCCCCTGCCCGAAAATCCAATTTAATTTCACATGTTTCTGGCTTTAGTTGCATACAGCTGTGTTATAGCTTAAAACAACTAATCTTTTTTCTTTTCATTTTTCTGTTTTTTAATATATTTTTGGTTTACAGGAACTATTAGTTGTTTGAACACGTCTTGCAGCACATTTTCCTCTTTAAATTTATCCACAAAATACATAAATAAGGGGTTTGTACTGGGAATTTCTGTTCTGAATTGTATTTGAGGAATGCTTTTTAAGCAGGCTGAGGAAAGTGTTTCAGATGTGCTCATCCAACTTAGATGGAATTAGAAAGGAAATCTTCTGCTTTAGAGTTCTATTTTTCTACTGGGAAAATATTTAGTTTTCTGGATATTCATGTGTCATTGAGTGTACCATTCATTCCTCAAATGTGTTCTTATTTAGAATTTGGGGGAAGTCTATGATAAATCCACATATAATATGAAAAGTGGAGACTTGCAGTACAATAATCAGCCATCCCTGTAATCTCAGCTGACCACGCCGTGTCGTTTTTCAGCACTGAGCAGGAGCAAAGCCTCTCAGCCTGGTTTGGTTCAGGAAGCTTACCCCAGAGTGCAACCTGGTGTGTTTGGGATGCTTTTCTGATGGCACAGAAGGGTCTGAACCGTGGGAGCCCAGCAGGGGGTAGCCAAGCACTGGTAACGGAGGAAGTCTCCAACTTTGAAGTATCCTTCATTCTAAGGACAGCAACAGTGAGCCTGCACTCTCTGAACAGATTTTCAGGTTATTTACCCTGTTGGTGAGCAGTGGTGCTCTGTTTGCTGGGAGAAGCCACAGTGGGGGAATCACTGTGCAGAATAATGTGCTTGCTTTCTTCCCCCCCTCCCCTGTACCTCTGGAATGCTGAGAGTTTAGATTGCTCAGGTGAACATTCCCCAGCTAAATCCTTGGAAGGGGAACAGGAGGGGAAACTGTTTTCTTCTGATAAACTACTGTATTTTTGCAAGTGTTCACATTTCTTGGCATAGAATATATTTTTTTCTTTCCTTTTTTTTTTTTTTTTCAGAGCTGCTTGCCAAACGTGTACATAATTTGCTATGCCTATGGAGTTGCATCACTAAGTGAGGAAGCTATGCTTTCCAAACTGAGACTGGCAGCTGGCAAACATTAAATATCTCAATGTTGGCAAAGTCCCACAAAAAAATTAGACACCTGGTTTTGAAAAATCCAAGGCTGGGTCTTCATTTAATTTAAAGCAACTGATCTTGAGCCTGTGCTCACTTGTCACAACTGAGAACTTGGTCACAACTGCTCCATTTTGCAGCTGAATCTGTCTGCGATGGAAACTGAAAGTGTGCTCTGCTATCAGCCTGGAAAAACGCTGGAGAATATTTCTCCCTTTCTCTCCCATCCCCAACAAAATAATGGGACTTGGCTGGCTAGCTGACATACTGCAGATTGCAGGGATGTAGCAGCTTATATTTGAAAATCAGCTGCCCTTCACTTGTGTTGCTCCCAGGCCTGCTGGCTGAGGTCAGGAGCCTGCCTTGCTGGGCACCGTGTCACCCAGGCTGCTCGCAGGCAGCGTGCAGGGAGGCAGACAGTGCTCCCAGAAAAGGATCATTAGAGATCACTTCCATGCCTCTCTCCAGCTCTGCTCTGCAGGACTTTGGTGGCCTAGCCTTTTTTTCTGGCCTCTGCTCCTTGTCTCCCTCCTCTCTGCTGGCAAAGTGCTGCCTGCATGGCCTGTGTGCTCCAGAAGTGGCTGGGGCTGCTGAGACTCTGGAGATTGGGTCGGTTCAAGTTTTGACTTGGCAGATGGAGGGGGAGAGGAGTTTCAGCCTTCAGAGAAGGTGGGGGAAGCAGCAGCAGAGCTGGTGGGAGCTGCACGACCTGCAGGAGCATGAGGCCCCCGGGGAGAGGTCTCTGTCTTCTGCTGTGTCTCCATTTGCTCAGGGAAGAATTAGTAGGGAAAAGCACCCCCCACTGTCCAGAGCTATCGTGTCCTGAAATTTTAGTGATTCCTCGTGCAAAAGTTTCGTGCCGTGTCCACGCCTGGTGGGGTTGTGATATATTCTTCTGTCATTATTAGTGAGAAAGATGTAAATGCTTATTGTCATTCCTCTCCTAAAAGCAAGGTGTTACAGCCTGCACAGTTTAGGAAGTAATGCATGCTACCTAATGTATGTAGTAATACTACCCTGTTATACATGCATATAGGATTATATATATATATACATATCATTATTTTTTTAAGGAGGGACTTGTGAAGGGAAGGAATGCTGCTGGATACCTGTTTAAGTGGATGTTAATATAAAAGCCCCTCAGTTTTGTGTAGCCCATACTTACCTTGCTGCTACCTATGCCAGGCTGCTCCTGTGTTGTTTCCTTTGTTCTGTTTTCCTCAGTGCAATGAACCCTTACGTTATGAGTTTCTGCTGTAGTTTTAACCTCTAATATGCAACCATTACAGCTTATCTCGTCTCCTAAATTACTCTAAAATCCAATTATAAAATCCTCTTTCCCTCAATAGCACACAACTTGCCACATTACTGAAATGCTGGGTAGCTCTTTTGTTTTTTCTAAATTAATAATAACTACCATTTTCCGTCTGCTCTTAGTATGGAAGTCTTTTATATCACTGTGCTGCTTTCCCATAATACATATTATGGTTCTTTTTATATGCTAGTTATGTTTGGAAAAAACAAGAAAGATTTTGAAAAGATATGCCAGTCAACTTCTGTGTATCAAAATATAACAATGAAAATCCTTAGTGGAAACTTAGAAGAAAATTCCCAATAGTAATGTATCCTGCCAGAAGAAAATGGCAATTTATCACTTGGTGGACCTTTTTTTTTTGGGCAGGAACAGTTGTTACTTCAAACCCGTTTCTAATGATTTCAAAATAAGGGTCCTGAGGTAACATGTGAAAAGAAATGCAACAGGGCAAGTGAAAAACTCCATATTCAAAGTATTCAAAAATATTTGTGTCTTACCATTATGGTTTCTAAATTTCTAGTAGGCTTTGTCTCGATTCTAAAAAATCAGATTATAAAAACAGACGTGATTTACTTTGGAAGTTTATTAAATACATATCCTGAGTTCCTAGGTTCTCCTTTTTCAAAATGCTGCAGTTTCCATATTAATAGTCCAGACCTTGATTGTGTCCTGACACTAAATCCTTTGCTCTTAGAATATTAACTATGTTGATAAAACCACTAGGCTGTTTTTAATAAACTCTTCAGTACAGTAAGCATTTTCTGAACCCCAGTGTGAAGATCTAGTGATAAAAGGGATGCAGTGGAAATAAAGATGCGCCGTGAGAGCTTGAGTGAGATTTTCCAGAAGGGCTTGCTAATGGTAAATAACATCTTCACTTGGTCACATAGAAATGCACATATATATATATATATATATGTTCCTTTTCCCACACTGTCCAGTGTTATCTAGTAATTAGTGAAGTGCAATAAATTAATCAAGGAATGAGCGCAGACCGATGTAAGAAGGCTTACCAAGGGAAGAGTTGTTTTTACAGATCCCATGCTGGAAGTTATGTGCCTTGGAATTGAATGGATTTTTGCAAGTTTACAAGGATTTGGATCCTTGTAAATCCATCCAAGGATTGGATGGATTTTTGCAAAATGCAAGCTGCAAGATCCCAGACAGGCACAGCTGTGTGTGCTGTGGGAACCCAGTCCACCATCCTCACGTGAACTTCTTTTTGCCTTTCCATAGGAATTACATATGTGAGGGTCAGGGTGTTGATTGTACTCTGGTATTTCTCCCATCCTATTTAACTGGACCTTAGCACTAAAAAAAGGCCTCAAAGCCTGATTTTTAAAGGGCAATGCTTGGCTTGTCCACCAGTGAAGTGGATGGCAAAACTCCAGCTAGCTCCATCAGTGTCTGATTGGACCCCAGCCCACCTCCCTTTGGTTGAATGTTATGCACAGCCCCATCCTCTCTCCCAAGAGCTGAATTAAAATACTTTGGTGTTTTTCTGGGCTAGTATATTCTAGTTTGGTGTGCTACAGTTCTCATGCCTTTGGTGTTTTGAGGTTATGCAGGGTTTTGGTTTTTTTTGTTTCTTTCTTTAATTGTACCTGCTTCTTAAATGATTGCTTCTTTGAGCTTGGGAAATCTATCACTTAATTTACTTCAGGTCATAATAAATAAACCTGTATCAGTGCAGACATAGAAGTCATTGAAAATATATTTATATTTTAAATTGAAGTTCAAGGTAACATTTAGATGAATAATTATTTACTGTTTTGTAAATGATGACATATATGACAGCAATCATGCTTTAGTACAAGTGCTTTTCTGTGTTGAATATCTCATTAGTTGCTTTGTAGGGCTGTACTGGTTTTTTAAGATTCAGATTCAAAATCTCTTCTGATTTCTGCTGTTAGGTTTTTGGCAGTGGGCCAGCTCCAGATATGCATAATATTTCACTGTTAGACCTTGCAAACAGAATATCCTGCTGTGCTAAAGAAAACATTGTGTTTCTTACCACATGAAAATAATCCATCACTTTTCAATCAGCACACATGTATACACTGCTGGGTGCACGTACACACACACACACACACACACCCTTCTACCTGCTTTTCCCATCAGACTCCAGAAAAAATTAATGACTGTGATGTGAAGGGTGGACTCTTTGTACATGATCCATTAAAGTACAAAATAATCAAAATATATCTAGCATCTGATTTGTAAAGCAATATAGAGTCGGAGGCAAGCTGAGGAAATAGACCATCTGAAGACCTCTCTGACCTTGTTCAAGGAGCAGTATCTTTTTGTTTGTTTAAACATTACATGAAAAGTGACAATATAAGTTTAAGGCAAGTTAGAACATCCCTTTGCACAGATCACCTGTGTGTGTAGAATGCATTATATATAAAAAAGGAAAAAAAGCATATGTATTGCACAACCCACAAAATACACCTTGCCTTGTTTAATGTGTGCAGCAAATCAGGAGAGATTTTCCTCCTTGGAAGTTACACAGGAGGGAGTTTATTCACAGTGGAGCACAGAGAATATGTGGGTGCATGCCCACAGGCTGTGGGAAAAATAATGTGAGTTCTTTCTTATGTTGTGCTGGATATCACTGTGCATTTATGACTCTTTTTCTGTACCACTGAAATTTGGGTGTTTATCAAGGGCAGTGATATCTCAACAGTATGCCATTTAAAGAAAAGAGGTTAAACAAAATAATAATTTAGCTACCTAAATTTGTCCTTCGTTTACAGGCAGACAACATATTACATACCAGTACACAAGTGCTGAAGCAGTAGTCAGTGAAACTGCAGATAACTGAGGTGTAGTAGAGTAAATATACTGTAATCCAACTAAGTATTTAGGCAGTGTTTCACTTTACAGTGAAGTTAGCTCTCCAAGCAGGAGTTAAATCCAAGGGTTTTTTTACTTAAATGTTGCCCTGCTCTTCTGAATGTAGTCACTGTAGGATGTCTCTACAGCAAACTGAGAGAGGGACCACTCAGGAGTGCTTTGCATCACCTGTCATGAATAAATGAAGAGCCTGGAGGTGGGAGGAATCATGATGTATAAACTTGTGGAAACTCCCTCTTTTCCCTCTGCATTCCTCAATATTTTGCTGAATGGTAATGGATTAGGAAATGTAAGAAATGTAGGACATAGCTTTTTATGCCTGTTGGTAATGTGCCAACAAAATGCACATGGACCATTCTGCTAGGTAAGATCATGGGATCTCGGGAGGATTCATTTTCTCACTGTTTTTCAAGGTCTTAATATTTTTATCTGCCTGTGCCTCAGATCTAAATCCAAAGCAATAAGGTGTAGCAGCTGAAAGAGCAGCACAGGAGCCTGCAGTGGGCAAGGTTAAGAAGAGGCACTGAGAGCTGGGGAATCACCAAGGCTCCAGGAACCGGGCATTTAAACATTTAAATCCCAACATTCTTCACTGCTGTTCTTTAAGTATTTTCAGTCATGCACTTTTAGACCACTGAATCTTGAACTTCTGGTCACCCCTTTCTTCCAGATGTGAAAACAAGAGCCTGTCAGTGGAAAAAGGAGTTCTCAACAGAACTGTCACAATGCAATTTGTGACATGAGTCAGAAATCAGAGGTCTGCTCTGTTGCCATGATAATACTTGATTAAGATGACTTACCAGGCTGTCAGTTCAGCAGTTTTGTTGCCAGCCACTTATTTTTTACTTTCTTAATTATTTTGTTGTTCTTTATCTAGGTTTAGGAGATTGGAAATTGATGCGATATATTCTGACATCTTAATAAAGCATGAGAACATTTGGGCAGCCTTTTCAGGATTGTTTTTTAAAACAAATTACTTTCCTTTGGAGTTCCATGTCTTTCAGCTCCCTTTCCAGTTTTCTTTTTAAACATGGAGTTGTAAGAAGGAGAACGTGGAGAGGGTAAATAATGAAAAAAAGGTCGAGTGGTTGGAGAAAAAGATATTTATTTTCAGGCATGCTGACTCATGCCTGACCTTAACAGTTACTCACTTTGTACTGATCATTTTACTCACCTAGGAGATAAATAAAATAATATACTAATTTTGGTTGGAATAAACAGAAGATATGTATTTGTAGAAAAGACCAGAAATCTTTGCCAACATATTTACTTGTGGAGAAATAAACATTTTTTCACGAAATCAAGACTGTTTGACTTTTCAGAGTTCCTTACAAATCCAAATGGAGTTAACTGAAGCTGTGGTCACTCCAAAAGATGGGGAATACCCTTTGTGGTGCTCTTCTGGTCTTAAATGTGAATGAAGTTTTGTGCAGTCTTCAAGAGACTTCCCCTGTGTGAAGCAAACAGTTCACCTTCCTCACATACACCGTATGTGTGTGTGGAAACAGAATTACTGACTGATATAGTTCCATTAGAGACTTTTCAGAATGTTAGCTTTTCATGTGCCTGCCTCTCCAATGTCTTCTCATCCCAACTGCAGAAGCATTTGAGCTTCAGCATTGTATCTGAGCATTTGTAGCACACATGAAATGCCAGAAAATTTAATTTCATGAACAGCTTTTGCGTGTGGAGTTATTTACTTTTTTTTTTTCCACACAAGAATGTTTTCATTCAGCAGAAACTGAAGAATGATGTCAGAAAATCCCATGAACTCATCTTTCAGAATGGCTTGCCTATTTTATCTCCAAATTTCTCACAGTTCAATTTTTTATCCTCTTCATTCAAAGGCTCCATAAAGAAAAATGTAAGGGGGGGATTATGCACCTAGCATGTAAAATACTGGTCAGCCCTGCTGTTTGTGTTAATTCCATGCACTACAGCATAGAAAGCCCTGTCTAAAGCACTTTGCTGTTAATCCCCTGCTGCTGTGAGAAAAGCTGTTTTCCACCCTTAGGGATGAGTGTGGACCCTTTCTTTGGCTCACAGTCACCACCTCAGCAATAGCATCCAGAGGACATGTCCAAACGTTTCCTTTGTCCAGAATGTCTGCTGGCTTGACAGGAGGGACTCTAAGGGCAGCAGGAGGGAAGAGGAGGAATGAGAAGTAAGGCTGGAGGAAGGGATCTCTCATTATTTACTCTAGGGTGGGGTAGAAGCAATAATCTGAGTCTCCTGGCAGAAAGAGACTGGAGGTCGTTAGTGACCAACAGGTGAAGAAGATGCTGATAAAGCATGATGAAGTAGAGAAAAGATCAGTACATGTGGAGCCTGGTGATCCCACCTTGGACCACCAAGAAAGAGCTGATGCATGAAGTGAAATACCAACAGTTCCCAAGTGACAGGCAGAGAAGAAAAATAACCAACATAAAAGAAAAATTAAGGTTTGTCAAAACACTAGCAAAAGTAAGAGAGGTGAGTGCAGTCAGCTAGTTGTTCCAAACACCTAAAAGTGCCAGAAGGCACCTTATGGAGGAAACATCCATCAGCAAAATGATAGGGGTTTTTTGTTACTGACCATAGCAATATTTTTCCAGGTATTTCCTCTCTGTCTTGCATCAGCTTTAGTCAAGGAGAGGAAAGCAGTCCTCAATCTCCTTGCACAAAAACACTCAGAGCAGCAGCTCTTTTCTCTCTTTCCTTTTTCGTAAGGAGACATTGTGACTAGAGAAGGATTTCCAATTGGAAGAGGTTTTGTTACCAAGGAAGATGTGGATGACAAGGAAGGAGATGAAAAAGAAGAGTAATTGAAAGAGATGCCTCCAGCACAGCGCAAGATTGATGTTCCTCCTAGTTTATCTCATATTTCTTCCACAGATGATGTTCTAACCATACATGTTTGTATGGTTAATGCTGAGAGTAAAGAGCAGAGAAGAACTCCTCAGGGTCTGCTCAATTCTTGCAGCAATGGGGAAAGAACCACCTATGTGATTCTTACACCTTTGCACCAGGATAAGATGGATTGTCTGGAAGGAGGTGCTGCCAGTGCTGATCAGCACTGGACAAGCCAGGCCACTTGTGCATTGTGTGGGGGAATTGTGGGGGTGCAATGATTGCCACAATGAAGGGAGTCAGCTGTGGTGGAGGGCTGATCAATCAGAAATGCTCTAATTATAAGCTCAGCCTCTTGGGGATATTCAAAATTATCTATTGTGCTGGTAATTGCTGACAACTGCCTATATTTTAGATGTTTGTGTTTGCAATGTTATTTGGAGCCTTTAGGCCTGTAAGAAAAATTATTATAATTCAATATAATAATTACAATGTGCAACTGTTACTGCTTTGTTTTCAAAAGTTGTGTGCCTGACACAGGGAATGTGCACAAGGTGTTGGCTTCAGTCAGAGGTCCCACTAGAAGTAAATGCCTAGCAGGAGGCTGCTGTCCAAAGAATGACAGTAAATTATTAACTTTTAAGCTACATTTTTATTTATTTATTTATTTATTTATTTAGTCACTTATTGTGTAAGAGAAGCTGTATTTGGGGAACAAGCTGATACAAATATATTTTAAAATACTTTAATATTCAATACATGAAATATTACCTGCATATATACTATATGTGTTTATATATATATATACACATATATATAGTATATATAATATACTATATTCCTCTGAAAAGAGAATCAATGTAACTCTTTTCATTACCTGATTCACCTGAATTCAGACAGATACTCTGAAACTCTCTAACAGCAGAATGGGTCCTCCTGTCTGTCCTTTCTGGTACCTTTCATGGTTCTTTGTCCAGTTTTAAATGAAGCAGTCAAGGAGAATATCATCATCTGTCTAGCCTGCAATTCCCCTGTTGTAATACCTTCCTTGTTAGGACTCTTCTTCACCCTCTACCTTCCTATTTTAATTTCTCCCTGTTTGCATTTTAGTTTAGCTTAGCAGCCACCTGCTTGCATTTTTTTCCTCTATCCATCCTCATCTCTTGCTGTGACATCAGTCCCCGTTTCTGAATGACATCATTTTGACATCATTTTTCATTGTTTCTGGAGGAATCAAAGTACA